>PITA01028771.1:0-18854 GCA_004023965.1 Spilogale gracilis | reverse complement strand
GTTGAAGGGTATCTTGGCTCTTTCCACAGTTTGGCTATTGTGGACATTGCTGCTATGAATATTGGGGTACATATAGCCCTTCTTTTCACTACATCTCTATCTTTGGGGTAAATACCCAGTAGTGCAATTGCCAGGTCATAGGGTAGCTCTATTTTTAATTTTTTGAGGAATCTCCACACTGTTTTCCAAAGTGGCTGCACCAACTTGTATTCCCACCAACAGTGTAAGAAGGTTCCCCTTTCTCCACATCCTCTCCAACATTTGTTGTTTCCTGTCTTGTTAATCTTTGCCATTCTAATTGGTGAAAGGTGGTATCTCAATGTGGTTTTGACTGATGGTGTTAAACAGTTTTTCATGTGTCTGCTTGCTATTTGTATGTCTTCTTTGGAGAATGTCTGTTCATGTCTTCTGCCCATTTTTTGACTTGATTATCTGTTTCTTGGGTGTTGAGTTTGAGAAATTCTTTTTTTTTTTTTTAATTTTTATTTATTTGACAGAGAGAAACACAGCCAGAGAGGGAACACAGGCAGGGGGAATGAGAGGGGAAGAAGCAGGCTTCCTGCCGAGCAGGGAGCCCGATGTGGGGCTCGATCCCGGGTGTCCAGGAGACATCATGTCCATCATGACATGAGCCGAAGGCAGTTGCTCAACCAACTGAGCCACCTAGGCACCGAGAACTTCTTTATAGATCTTGGCTATCAGTCCTTTGTCTGTAGTGTCATTTGCAAAAACTTCTCCCATTCTGTGGGTTGCCTCTTTGTTTTGTTGACTATTTGCTTTGCTATGCAGAAGCTTTTTATCTTGATGAAGTCCCAAAAGTTCATTTTTGCTTTTGTATCCCTTGCCTTTGGAGACGTGTCTTGAAAGAAGATGCTGTGGCTGATGTCAAAGAGGTTCCTGTCTATGTTCTCCTTTAGGATTTTGATCGATTCCTGTCTCAAGTTGAGGTCTTTCACCCATTTTGAGTTTATCTTTGTGTGTGGTATAAGAGAATGATCGAGTTTCATTCTTCTATACATAGCTGTCCAATTTTCCCAGCACAGTTTACTGAAGAGACTGCCTTTTGTCCACTGGGTATTTTTTCCTGCTTTGTCAAAGATTATTTGACCATAGATTTGTGGGTCCATATGTTGTCTCAGCTGCCCCTAAATATATATATTTTAATTTTGGCTTTGTTGAAGTTTAATTGACATAAAATTGTAAGTTATTTGAAGTGTACATCACAAGTGGGAGGAACAAAGGGGGAGGAAAAGAATTTCAAGAAGAGTCAAGGCTGAGTGTGGAACCTGACACGGGGCTAAATCTCATAACCCTGAGATCAGGACCTGAGCTGAAACCAAGATTCAGATGCTTAAGTGACCATGCCTCCCAGGGTCTCCTATCCTATAGTATTTTTAATTATAATCCTCATGCTGTAAATTAGGTCTCCAGGGCCCATTCATCAAATAAGTGGAAGTTGGTGCCCTTTGACCAACATCTCCCCATTTCTCCCACCTCCCAGTCTCTGGCAACTCCAGTTCTACACTCTGTTTTCATGAGTTTGTTTTTTCAGATTCCACATGTAAATGACACCATATAGAATTTGTCTTTACTTGCTGATGACAATGTGCTCCATGGGTTGACATTTAACAGCAAAATTTGTGAGCACCTTCTCATCACATCCAATTTGACAAGATAAAATACACTCATAAAAAAAATTCCCCAAAGACAAACAGCTTCTTGAACTTTTGATAATTTAGAGAAGATATTCAGCCTTCTTGTCTCAAAAATGCCTTGATTCTCATGCTTCAGAAAGCTAAATTTTGAAGTTTTGAAGGGCTACTTCCTCTGAGGCTCAAATATTTAGTTTTGAGAATGGGACTTTGATCTTTGCATTTTGGGAACACACATCTGGAATCACCCTCAAAGTTATGAAATGCACTGGCAGGACAATGTGAACTTTCTGGATGTGTCAGCACAGCTTTTCATCTGTGGCATTGCCACCACAGAAGGGTTATAAGATTTGGAATTTTACTTTTTCAGATGTCTTTGAGTTAGACTATTCTACATTTCTTTGACTTGAGATTTTAGTCTCTCCATCTTCTTCTTTTGATCCTAAGTTTTCTTTGAAGTCATTCCTCCATGGACTTTTTTTTTTTTTTTTTTAAAGGTTTTGTGTTTTGCTTTTTTTTTTTTTTTTTTTTTTTTTTTTTTTTTTTTTTTTTTTTTTTTTTTTTTTTTTTTTTTTTTTTTTTTAAGATTTTATTTATTTGACAGCGAGAAACACAGCGAGAGAGGGAACACAAGCAGGGGGAGTGAGAGAGGGAGAAGCAGGCTTCCTGCCAAGCAGGGAGCCCGATGTGGGACTCGATCCCGGGTCTCCGGGATCATGACCTGAGCCGAAGGCAGTTGCTCAACCAACTGAGCCACCCAGGCGTCCCCCTCCATGGACTTTTAAGGGATGAGTAAAACTGGTGCAGGCTGCCCAGCTTCATACTCACATGACTTGTATGCAAAGCAGGTCCAAGAGGCATGAAGTAGCCTTTTCCTACATAATGATCCTATTGATTGACAAAATATATAAATCATTGTTGGAGACAGCACCACTGATATTAACTTCAGGGTGTTTATTTGAAGAAAATGTAATGTCAAAGGTGTGCATTGTGGGGCACCTGGGTGGTTCAGAGGTTAAGTGTCTGCCTGCCACTCAGGTCATGGTCCCAAGGTCCTGCAATCAAGTCCCACATTGGGCTGTCTGCTCAGTGGAGAGTCTTCTTCTCCCACTCTCTCTGTCTCTCCCCTTGCTTGTGCTCTCTCTATCTCAAATGAATAAATAAAATCTTTAAAAAGAAGTGTGCATTGTATCAGGTTAAGTGATCATGTCTTTAGGAGAAATTGCAGAATTGATGCTCAACGGGATGGTAGGGATGAATAGCGGTGTCTTTTTGGAGGCAGCAGCAAATGTCCAGAGCTTGTAGGAACAAATTGTGGGCAAATTCAGCATGGCCTGCTTTTCTCTTGTGTGGTATTAGCTGAAAGGTAGAGCTGAGTTTGTCCAGGGCACATTCAATAACTTGGGGACTGGCTTCTGTGGAAACGGGAGGCTTGATTTTGCATTTAAGATATAACTGTTCACAAAGAGTGACTTCTGGATGTTTCAAGTCCAAAGAGATGGAATATTGAAGGATTTTTATTTTTATGGAGATGGAGGTTTAGTTTTACTTGTTTTTCAAGTTGAAATATTCTGAATGTTATACTAGGTAGGTACAGGAGCTGATAAAGCCACCAGATGAATATATCCTGGGAAGTTAGGAAGTAGGTATTAACTAACGGACCTGTGCATATTAAAGTCCAGAATCTCTGATGATTTGTTTGAAGTATTGGACCAAGGATTCTATGTCAGGTAAGCTGGTCAGAGACCAGTTTATGAAATGTGATAGTTGTGTTGATAGTATGAGGAATTAAACTGTGATGCCCAGGATGCTTTTTAGGCTGTGGAGCTGTAATGTAGGCAGATTTTCCCATGAACCGTGCAGAACAGACAGAAGCAAACTCTGTGTATGTGCAATGACCCAGGAGTGTTATGGCCACTCTGGGTGGTGGGGCTAAAGAAAACATATGATTGCTTCTGTGAAAGGTCAGGAATACATTTGTTGCCTACCTGAAATTCAGAGTACGGTACCAGATGTCGTGGAAAATGAAACACAGGAAAACCTAGGGGAACCTGAGTTAGTGCTGTCTGCAGTTTCTGCAGAAGTCATTCATTACTGGACCGATTGCTCACCTTGAAGCTGTCTCTCCCTGGTGCTGGGGCTCCTATGTCCATTTATTTTGTCTCTTTCTCCTCCTTGACAGTTCACCTTATATGACCACTAGTCCAAATTGAGAGAAATCGTTTGATTGCACAAGTTAGAAATTCTGCAATCAATCACAAAGTTTAACTCCCCTTCCACGATGCTGTTGCATAGTCCACCAAGATACAGGCATGTGGTAGACATCTAGGTGCATGCACTGCTGCCTCCAGGTACAACAACTTCAGGTCCCCCAGGAAAGCTTCATAATAGATCCTGCGAAGTTAATTTGGTGGCTTCTTTAGACAATTCAAATCCTACCTAACCAGATCTGTTTGGAAGGCAGTTTAGGTCTTAGTAGATGCCTACTCATCATGTCTTTCCACACACTTTCTGAAGATGGAAAAGTCAAGCTGTAGACATTCTTGTTTGGGCAATTATGAGTGAGTTCCTCTCTACTGGCTATTTCTTTCCCAGGGAAGGTCCAGGGACTCCCTTCTCCACTGGTCCTCCGGCTGAGCAGGCAAGAAGCAGGATCAACTTGCATTCCCCTGATGAGAGTGAAGTTGGTGGTGGTTTGTTCTAGATGCTGCTGGTTCTGCCTCCTCTGCTCCAGCCCTTCCACCAATGCCCTGCCTTTCCTCTGGTCTTCTCATGTTTGCAGACTCCACCAGCCCTGTCCTCCCCATAGCTCCTTAAGTGCACTTCACTTGAAAATCCTAACTCATCTCCCTGCCTTTGGGAGAACCTCAAATTCATGCTTCACACCACAGAAATGTGATTTTTTTCCAAGAGAAAAATGTGATCCTATAAGCGTCCTGCTTACCTCCATTGCTCTCTTGTTACCCAAAGAATATCATCCTAATTCCTCAGTATGACCTCAAGGCAAGCAACCTGGTGTGTCTGACCCTCCTTTAGCTCTGAATCTTTCTTTCTTACTGTGATCCTTTGCGTCCAAAGCCATACAATTGATACACGTTAAAAGCAAGGAAGATGTAGTTGAAGGCTAGATAGAATAGAGTAGGAAGCATAATTAGGGAAAGCAGTATCAGTTCCTCTTCAGAGTCCAGACAGACCTAGTTTACATTTGTTCTTAATTTTTGGTGGAGTAACAGGGAAGTATGGGACATGAGTTCTTGATAAAGATTTCTTTTACAGCTTTTTTGCAGTCATCTGTGATTTATGAGATCTTCCTAATTTATGCCTCATCCTAAAAAGCTTCATGATAATTTTAAATCTGTGAGTAATAATCTTTTGTCTTGACTGTAGTTAGAGATGGTCAAAGTCTAGAGATTAAATGTTAGTGTTTGATGCCTAGCAATATAAATTGTCATTCGCTTAAAGCCCAGTTATCAACATATACTAGAGATACAGTACAACATTATATTTAAAATGTGGATGCTTTTATTAGGACCTGTGATAGGAATCCCCCCTTCATTGAACTTTAACTAAGTGGCAGTTTTGTTAAAACATATAAGTGCTCTATCTTCTGTCAAGAAAAGTGTAGAGTTTAGGACCTAACAGAATTCTCTGTAAAAGGTTATTAGGGCAGAACTCTACAGTGAACCCCAGTAGTAATATCAGAAGCATGAATTCACAGACAGTGTGGAGGTTCTTTCATTAAGAGCCAGCATAAGCTATTCCAACACTTTGATGCGTGTACAGTGCAGTTCAAGAAAAATGACATATATTCAGTTTTTCTCTGAAAGTGAAAATCCTGATTGAAGGAAATACTCTTTTAAAATTTTGATGCAATTGCTAAATTGTTTTCTAGAGAGTTTGTATTAATTTATACCCACAATGTATCTGGAAATGTGTCTTTACCCTTATAGTGATAAAGGCAAACTTTTAGGAAACCACAAGTATTCTAAATCTCTGTCAACCTGACAGGTGAACAAATTAATCTTCGTTTAATTTTTATTTCTCTAATCACTGGTGAAACCAGTCAAACATTTAAAAAATTGGGTTAGTCATACATGATTGGGAAACCCTCTTTAGATGTAGGGTTCAATGAGTTTTGTGCCACCAATGCCACAATCAACGTGTGGTACATGTATTTCACTCTTCTGTCCAAATTTCTGTCTCTGCTCCAGCCATTGGCAGCCTGCTAGCCTGAGCTGCTTTACAAAGACTTTGAGAGAAAGTGCAGAGCCCTGTGCTCCCCGGGATGACCATCCCTTCTCTGTGATCTTATCTTCCCAAGTCTTGATCATCCTATGAGCTTTGTGATTTTTTTAAAAAATATTTCACCCATTTTTCTTGTTCCTAGTGGGTAAGTCTGTCTGGCCCATATGGTCTGGACATTTTATCACAGAGCTTCCCTACTTCTGGTGTCAATGTTTGTATTAGTCAGAATGGGCCCTGATGGGATTAGAAACCCTCTCCATATCAGGGATCTTATCACAATATGGAAATATGCATTCTCCCTCGTGGCTGCAAGTCTGTCCTGGGTTGGATGGAATGAATCTGCCACACAGGCCCCCTCAGAGGTCCCAGGTGCTAGAAGTCCCAAGTGCTAGAAGCCCTTCTGTCTTGTTCCTTTACTTTCTCCAGCACAAATCTTCCTTATTTGTGGTAGTAGAAGAGACTTATTTAAGTTCTTACCCTACTTGTCTATGCTTTAACCAATACTTCTGCCTGTTTATCAGAACTATTTATAGTTTGCTATCTAACTGGGAAAAAATTGGGTGACAGTTTGTGCCCTTGGAAAGGCAAGGAAGCTGATACATAGCTACAGTGGAGACGGATATTTATGGAGAGTCTACTAGATGCTAGGCCCTGTGATAAGAGATTTATATGTTTTATTTCTATTTCTTACAAGAATCCTATGGGATAGATATTGTAATTTTTATATGAGGAAACAGGGAATTATGCATGTCTACTGTTTTTCAGTAGGCTGTACCATCCCAATTTGAACCAGATATCTCCTATTTGAAAGTCTGCGCTTTTCTGACTAGGAAATAAATTATTCAGGCAATAAGTATTTGCTAACTTAAATAAATATGATTTGTTATGGTAGACAGCATATTCTTACTCAGTTTCTTTTTGGAAAGAATGACTGCTGACTCAAAACTTTTTAATGAAAAATATCAACAAAGACATTTTTGTCAACTGTCATCTGTGAGATGAACTCTAGCTATGAGAACTGAATTCTGGAACTAGTTGCTTGTTTTCCTAAATTTATCCTGGTGTCTGTCATATAGAAGATGAAACCATTTTTTGGTACAAAGGGTCTGTAGACTGAAAAGATGGGGGCTATAAAATGCAAACAAAATAGACATATGTTCTTGTGGGAAGTGTGGCTGATTTCATAGGAGATTATCAATACATATGGTATTTGTAGGGCAGCAAAGTGTCATCAATGCATGACATAGTTTTTTTTTTTTAAAGATTTTATTTATTTGACAGAGAGAAACACAGCTAGAGAGGGAACACAAGCAGGGGGAGTGAGAACACAAGCAGGGGGAGGAAAAGAGGGAGAAGTAGGTTTCCCACCGAGCAGGAAGCCTGATGTGGGGCTCGATCCCAGGATTCCAGGATCATGACCTGAGCTGAAGGCAGATGCTTAACGACTGAGCTACTTGGGTTCCCCAGCACATGACATAGTTTTAGTGATTAAATGACCAGGAGGTTTTGGTCTCGAAGAAATAAAACTTGGAAGAAGACATACTCAGTACATTTTGGGTACTCTAGGAGATTGTGTACAGAAAACCATGACCTCAAGAAACAACTGTCTCATTTTCCTTGTGTGTGTGGGAGAGGTGTGCACTGACGACTCAGTGGAAGGAAATTTTGGAGGCTGCCTGCTACTTCTTAAAATTTCTGATTTGTGTGGAAGATTAATTGTTCCCATGCCAAAGTCCAAAATATTACAGCGTAAGGGAACATGCATCCTGAGAGTAGGGGCAGGGAGGGGGAGGGTCTATCATGAGCCAGATGGGGTGCCATATCTGACCTACAGAGTCTCATGCTACTTGCTGGTAGATTAAAGACAGGACTCCTTCACTTACTATTTTCACCCTTAGGTAAACTTAATATATCAGCACTTACAAGGTTCTAGAAAACCTGCTGAAGGTGGTTAAAGTGAAGTTGAAGAAAGTTGAGGGGCGTCTCTGTAAAATTTAATCAAATGTCCAAAGAGTCCTTGAGGAGGAAAAATGGGACCTTGATGCTTCTGTGACCCTTCTGGGCCAGTGAGATAAAGAGATTTATAATTTTGGAATTCACTAACATGCTGAGAAAGAAGCCTGTGATTTTCAAGTGCTTTTAGAACCATTTGTCCACAAAAAAATCTTTGCAGATGTAATGCCCTGCAAGGACTGAGATATCCCTGGTCGTTTTGCAGTCACTTTGGGCTGGAGGACCGCTGTCAACAGAAGAGCAATTTGTCCTCTGACTGGAGCTCCCTCCCAGCTCCTTCTGCTGTCCCCATCTACAGAGTGTAGCCTGAAGGGTTCGCCCCTCCTCTCCTGAGGTTTTGAGGCCATGGCTTCCTGCTGTTGGCCAGGCTGCTCCAAGTGGTTCCTTGTGTTCAGCTCTCTATGACATACAGCTCGAGTTCTTTATGACATTGTTACAAATTCTTGGACCTGTACTCTCGAGTAGTCGGATGATGACTCATGTGGAATAACTTCAGTGTTTGTTATGGGTTGGTTTTGAAATGACTGTTTTCAGTCTCTTTTTGTGTTCATGAGTGTTTTAAAAAGGAGCAGCATCAGAGATTAAACTCTGTGGTTGTTACAAACAAGATGGATTAGTTTCCAACACAGGAACATCCCAGGGTCTTGATAGGTAAACCAACCAGGTTTACTTCCTGCCTACACAACCTGTTCATCGAGGAGCAGGGAGCTCTGCTTGGGGCTCCCCTGCAGTCTAGGTCTGTTCTGTCCTGGCCACCATGGGCCTTAACCTTATGAGTTGTAATAGCAGGAACAAGAGAATGCAGTTATTATTTAATGCTTTTTGATGCTTCCTTCTGGAGCAGACAGATCTCATGAGTGCTCATAGCTCATTGTCTAGTCAAGTTACTGGGCTTTGATTTCCATCAAGCAGGGAAGGAAACCTCAACCCTGCCATATTTCCCGAGAGAGGAGAATGGGATGGATGTGACCATTCCAATGGCTCCCATAATAATCATGTGTACATTTTGTTTTCCACATTTTCTCAATGTCTTTTCTGAGCAGTATGCAGTTTTATGCATTTCTTGTCTAGATTATTTACACCTAATTTTGTGGGATAGTTATTTTTATAATTTATCTTTGGAAGTGTATGAATATAGAAGCCGTGATGATCTTTATTCAAGTACCATCAGTAAGGGGCTGATTTCCAATCTGTCCATTGATCTCAATAGCCATTGTATTGATCTGTTTTGCTTCTACCACTTTTATTGTGGAAAAAATTTGAATTAATTTAATAGTGAAAAAAAGCATTTATCCACCAATTAGATTCTACCATTAGCACTTTCTATAGTTATTCTGTTATGTATTTGCCATCCATTCATCATCCTGTCTTATTTTTTGATGCATTTTCTTTTTTTTTTTTAAGATTTTATTTATTTATTTGACAGAGAGAAACACAGCTAGAGAGGGAACACAAGCAGGGGGAGTGAGAGAGGGAGAAGCAGGCTTCCCGCTGAGCAGGAAGCCCGATGTGGGGCTTGATCCCAGGTCTCCAGGATTATGGCCTGAGCCAAAGGCAGTTGCTTAACCAACCGAGCCACCCAGGCTCCCCTTCTGATGCATTTTCAAAGTAGGTTGCAGAAATCATTATGTTTCCACCCAGACCCTTTAGCATGCTTACCATTAACTAGATTTCGATATTAACTACAGTTTTTCTTCTTCTGATCATATATAGATCATAAATGTATTATCAGTGAGTTTTGACAAATTCGACATTGTTTGTATGAGTCCTTTCAGGATAGAAACTGCTTCACCTTTCCCTCAGGGTCCTTTCCAGTTGGCTCCCATTCCCACTTGCCTTCCCTCACATTCTTCTGGCATTGTTACATAAAAAAAAATGGAACTTTCCTGGCCTAGTGTTCAATATAATGGGATTATACAGTGTGTACTCTTTTGTGTGAGGCGTCAGCAATTTCTTATATTCATCTGTTGCTGATCAGTGTTTATTTCTTTTTATTGCTGAATATAGTTACCTATTACCACATTTTCCTATTAACCCATCTCCCATACTTTCTAGTTGTTGGCTATTATGCCTAAAAAAGCTACAGATGTTATTGTGTAAGTCTGTTTGTGGTCATGTTCTCATTTCTCCTGGAAAAATGTCTACAATTGGAATTGTTGGGTCATCAGGTAGGGGCAGGTTGTGTGTGTTTGTGTGTATGTGTGTGTGAAATTACCAGGAACGTTTATAGAAGAGCTCACATCATATTACAATGCCACCATCGAAATCCAAACATTCTGGTTTCTCTAAATCCTTGCCACCATTTAGTGTTGTCTGTCTCCTTAATTCCAGTCATCCTGATGGATGTATGTAAATTGTCTCATTGTGGTATTTGCATTTCTTTCATCATTAGTGCTTTCAGCCCTTCTTGATGGGATTACTGGCCATATATTTTTTCTGAAAAGTGTATATTCTAATTTTTTTTTGCTCATAGGAGATTTTTCTCTTAATTATGAAGTTGTAGGAGTTCATATTTTCTTTTTCCTTTTTTTAAGATTTTATTTCTTTGTTTGACAGAGAGAGAGAGAGAAAGAGAGAAAACGTGTGCAGGTGCACATGTACAGCAGGGGGAAGGGACAGAGGCAGAGGGAGAAGCAGACTCCCCACTGAGCAGGGAGCCGGACAGGGGGCTCGATCCCAGGACTCTGGGTTCATGAACTGAGCAGAAGGCAGATGCTTAACAGACTGAGCTACCCAGATGCCCTAGGAGTTCAAAACTGGGTACCAGTTGTCTGTCAAAGGTATGTTTTGCAAATGCTTTCTTCTAGTCTGTAATTTGCCTTGTTAATTAATTAATGGTAGCATTGGGAGACCAAAGTATTTTAATTTTGATGAAATTTATCTTTTAAATATTCTGCCTAAGAGAATTTACCAACTCCTTTGACATGACAGTATACTTCTTTCTTTTAAAAGCTTTGCTAATTAAGGACACCCATGTGGCGAGTCCCATGTCAGGTTCCCTGCTCAGTGGAGTCTGCTTCTCCCTTTCTTTCTGCCTCCCCCTGCTTGTGCTCTCTCTCTCTCTCTCTCTCTCTCGCTCTCGCTCTCGCTCTCGCTCTTTCTCTTTCTCTTGCCCACTCTCTTTTTCTAGTGGCAGGATTCCACCAGGGAGCATCTACTAACAGTGTTCTGCATATTTTGGAGACAGAGAAATATTTTGTTTAGCAAATGCAAATACATCCTTCCCAAAATAAAACTAAACCCCCAATCTTTATCATTCTGGTTTTTGTGAGACTAATCTCTTTGTGTAACACTTATCCTTTTAGAAGAAAGAAATGTAGCCTCTGGTATTTTGTAGCATTCTGTACCCACTGAGACAGGAAAACACGGTTACAAGGTCAGTAAATGGTACTCCCTGGAATCTGAGGGTGATTCGCTGAAGTAGATGTGATTCACACGTGTATGGTTTGGGGGACTGTGGGCCCTCTCATGTAATTGGCTAATTTTCTTACCCTTGAATACAAAGAATGAAGCTCCCTCTTTAGCTCTTGTAGCGCATTGCTGGGATGCTTCCCTTGCAATGGTGTCTTACGTTTCCAGCACCTCATGCTCTGTAGACACTAGGAAGAGGTTAGGTCTCTGACTCACTACTTCTTTTTTTTTTTTTTTTTAAGATTTTATTTATTTATTTGACAGAGAGAGAGAGATCACAGGCAGGCAGAGAGGCAGGCAGAGAGAGAGGAGAAGCAGGCTCCCTGCTAAGCAGAGAGCCCTATGCGGGCCTCAATACCAGGACCCTGAGATTATGACCCGAGCTGAAGGCAGGGGCTTTAACCCACTGAGCCACCCAGGCACCTAATTCACTACTTCTTAAATATCATTATATTCTTAAATATAAAACTCCTCTTTATTTATTTATTATTTTATTTTATTTATTTGACAGAGAGAAACAGAGCCAGAGAGGGAACACAAGCAGGGGGAGTGAGAGAGGGAGAAGCAGGCTTCCCGCTGAGCAGGAAGCCCGATGTGGGACTCGATCCTGGGTCTCGGGGATCATGACCTGAGCCGAAGGCAGTCGCTTAACCAACTGAGCCACCCAGGCATCCCTAAAACTCCTCTTTAAATTTCTCCCATTTAAATGCCTAGAGACAAGTCTTCACATCAGCACAAGCCCCACTATCTTTAGTTTTTGTTCTTTGCTTTATCTACGTTTTCCTGGGTCTTGATTTTTCATGCTATCCTCCAGTTTAAGTGCTGCTAATAATTGCAATATTTACTGAGCACTTGCTGTGTACTAAGTAAGTACTGTGCACTTCTAAGCATTTTGCATTGCCTCAAATAAAACTCTCAGCATTTTGTGTGTCAGGTTTTGTGATTATCTTCATAATGTATACACTGTCATTTTGGAAGAGACTTTGAGGCAATGCTAGGTACCTCATTGCCTGAGAGCAGAGAGAGTTCATGTAGAAAGCAATTGAGAGAGGTACCTGAGTGGCTCAGTCCGTTAAGCAGTCTGCCTTCAGCTCAGGTCATGATCCTGAGGTCCTGGGATAGAGGTCCTTATGGGGCTCCCTGCTTAGTGGGGAGTCTGCTCCTCCCTCTGCCCCTCCTTCTGCCCCTCCCTCTGTTCATGCTCTCTTGCTCACTCTTGCTCAGATAAATAAATAAACTCTTAAAAAAACAAAACAAAACAGGGGCGCCTGGGTGGTTCAGTTGTTAAGTGTCTGCCTTTGACTCAGGTCTTGATCCTGGAGTACTAGGATCAAGCCCTGCATGGGGCTCCCTGCTCAGCGGGAAGCCTATTTCTCCCTCTCTCACTCCCCTGCTGTGTTCCCTCTCTAGCTGTGTTTCATTCTGCCAAATAAATAAAAGCTTTAAAAAAAATTGAGAGAAGCCTAATAAATAAGGACAGTCAAACCTTTTTTTTTTTTTTGAGCAGCATAAAACATCAATGATGAAATGTATAGACCATCATGAAAGTTGTTCTCTGCATGAGCTAGAGACAGCCTTATTTATTTCATTTGGGAAAAATTGACAAAGTAGGAGATAGGCTGGCTCTAGAATGTGACATTAACTCAGAAAATGCAGTGATTTCATATTGCCCGTACTTTTTCATAATAGTGGATGGAAAATGTGCTGACATTTGCCATATATGAGACATTATCACTATGTTGTATGGTAGTTGTATAATTCCTAGTAATGCAGTTTACTTTTCAGTAGTTTTATAAAGAATCCTTTGACTTCTGGGCTGGTGCTAATTAGCATGGAGTCACACTAGAAATCATTTTGTAGGCAAATTGTGTATTTTATACAAAATGGTGTCACAGATTCTAAAAAAAAAATACAACAAAAAACAAAAAATCCAAAAAACCAGACTTCTAATATTACTCCTTTAAAAGGGGTTTCCATGAAATCTTGTTAATGCTGTAACTTTAGCAGAAAGAATTTTTATGCATGTCTTTGAAGGGTTTATATATTCAGCCTATTAAGACATTTACAAAGTTTTGATGGTATTTTATTAAATGTTTCTAAAATTTGTGTTTTCTTTTTTTCTTTTTTAAAAGATTTTATTTATTTGACAGAGAGAAACACAGCCAGAGAGGGAACACAGCAGGGGGAGTGAGAGAGGGAGAAGCAGGCTTCCCACCGAGCAGGGAGCCTGATGTGGGGCTTGATCCTGGGTCTCCGGGATCATGACCTGAGCTGAAGGCAGTTGCTCAACCAACTGAGCCACCCAGGCACCCCTAAAATTTGTGTTTTCTTAACCAGGTCACCTCTTAGCAGGTTTTGTCTAGGTGATCTAATGTCTGTCTTTAGGACATGTAGGCACTTAACACCTTTGTGTGCAGCTCATCATCTCCACGGAAAACTAGAGGCTGCAGGGAAAGTATGATTTAATGTCTAGTATTAATAACCTGTACACTAAAGCTGAACAGTAAGGGCTTGGTAGGCTTGTTTACACTTTAAATTGCCTTTATGCTTTTTTGTCTCCACTTTTATATTATTATAAGATAAATATTAAATATAAACTTCTCAAACTTTAATGTTATTTAGCTTTTTAAATTAAAATAATACATAAACACACTTCTAAGATTCAAATAGTCCTAAAAGGTCTTTAAAAAGTTGGACCCTCTGTATCTTCCCTTTCCCCAGTCCTACTTCTCTGTGATGACCATTATAACTCCTGTTGTGATTTCTTTTCCTGTTTAACTCCATAGTTCTAAAATGTCCTTTATGTTCCTACCTTTTGATTTATTAATTTTAGGTATGTCTGCTATCTCTTCTGTCCACTCACACAGCAAGGGGTTATTAAGTTGAACATATAAAATTGCCAATATTTGACCTTTTTTTAAAAAAAGATTTTATTTATTTATTTGAGAGAGAGTGAGCACAAGTGAGGGGAGTGGTGGATGAAGTGGAGGAAGCAGACTCCCCGCTGAGCAGGGAGTCTGACTTGGGACTCGATTCTAGGACCCTGAGATCATGACCTGAGCTGAAGGCAGATGCTTAACTGACTGAGCCACCCAGGTACCCCTCGACCATTTTGGGTACAGAAATTGCATTGTTATGTGGTTTAACCTAAGGGTAGTTGCCTGATACATTCATTTACTTATTTTTTGAGATTATGACTGTCTAGTGTATCCTGTATAAAATACTTTTGGAAATTTTTAATATAATCAAAACTGCTATGTTGTCTATTGGTTCCATATTTTATTTTTTCTATAGACCATTTTCTTGGAGTTTTTTGCCCTCCCACTCCATTCTGGACTTGTAGGAAACTCTTAATCTTGGAATTATTTATTTTCTTCATTTTGTTTCCTGGGCTTTTGGTTTCCCAAGACAAGTGCATAAGAAGTACATTATTTGAGCCACTGCAGCTCTGAAATACCTTTATTCTGCTCTCTTACTTGGAGGATGGTTTGGCTGGGTACAAAATAACACTGGGGATTTTCAAGGCATTGATTCTCCATCTCTCCCTCTGAATCTGGTTTCCAATTTTGCTCCTCAGAGGTCTGATCTCATGTTATTCATGATGTCAGGTGAATTTTATTTTGCTCCGAGAAGCTATATATTTTTTCCTTTTATCCCTAGAGTTCTGAAAATTCATAATAATGTTCTTTGGTGAAAATATAATTTTTATTTTTGTTTTTTTAAGATTTGTTAATTTATTTGAAAGAGAGAGAGAGAGCATGAGCAGGGGGTGGCGGGGGGAGGATCAGAGGGAGAGAGAGAGAGAGAGAATCTCAAGCAGAGTCTTCACTGAGTGTGGAGCCCTGAGATCGCAACCAGAGCCAAAACCAAGAGTCAGATGCTTAACTGACTTAGCCATCCAGGTGCACCTTTATTTTTATTTATTATTACAGGTACTTTTTTAAAAAAATATTTTATTTATTTGACAGAGAGAAACACAGCCAGAGAGGGAACACAAGCAGGGGGAGTGAGAGAGGGAGAAGCAGGCTTCCTGCCGAGCAGGGAGCCCAATGTGGGGCTCGATCCCGGGTCTCCGGCATCATGACCTGAGCCGAAGGCAGTCGCTTAACCAACTGATCCACCCAGGCACCCCTATTACAGGTACTCAGTTGATAATTAAAATCTGGGGACTAATTGAATTCTTTTATTATTTACTTGGTTAGATACATTAATTCCATTTCTTTATAATTTTCCCTTTTTTATGTATCTTCACAGTTAACAGTTTAGATGCTTGGTGCTTCTGCTCTGATGGTTGTTAAATATTTTGAATATCATTCCTGTGTATCCTATTTTATCTTCCAACTTGTACTTTCTGCTTCCTTATACACAGATATACAAGGGAGTTTTATTCATAATACTCAGATATACAAGGTCAAGTTTCTTCCTGCTGTTTCTCTAATCTAGAATACTTGATTAACTCTCAATTAAATCCTGCTAACAAGTCAATAACAATATATACTAATGCTTCTCAAATCCTATACCCCCAATGATGTTGTCATTAATCAGTTAAACTGTAATTTATTTTCTCCTTTATCATCTTATTATTTGCTTGAAGCATTCAGTTTAGCTTTTGATTATATTTTATATATAATTTATTACTCACAGTCTGTCTAGAAACATGCCAATTGTCTCCCTCCATGCCAAGGTCATTCTTTCTGTCCACACACTCGGATAAGGTTAGTTTGATACTTTTTTATTCTCAGACTGAGGAAGAGACACTTGACTTAGGACTGAAAAATCAGAGTGCTTCATTCCTCTGGCCGAAGTTGCTGGCTCAGGGAAGGTGGTAGGTCCCCAACTAGGATCAGACTGCTCTCTTGCCAGGAAGACATGACTCCATCCCTCCTCTGGGAATGCAGGTTATTGGCCGTATTTCCCCACTGTGAAGAACTGGCTTATGGTAGAACAGAACCCACATAGAGCAGTAGAGTGGAAAGACTGGAACACGAGGTCTGAGGGAAGAGGAGAGTAAAGAGAGCAGGAGTAGCTCCTCACTGATTTACTCAGAAATGAAATAGTGTATTTGCTAACTTCAGAGTGAGAGATGGCCAGACCAAGTGCTTATTTGTCTGATGCAGACTCCTTTTTGCCTTCTATCCCTTTACTTTCTTCACACCTGGACCATAGGTATGGTGGCTGGAGCTGTAGCAGACAAATTGGGCAAGTCACCTTTGAAGACTGAACCCAGTGCTAAGGAAAATGTAACAACAAGACAGGAGTTTGGATTCCTGATGATTTTAGAACTACCATCTCAACATTACACTTCCTACTTCTGTAGAAAAAAAATAGCCTTATCATATTTAAATACATAGTATTTCAACTATCTGTCACTTTGTCACATACAATTCCTAAATGATGGAGGAAGATTAGCATGAATGAGAAACACCCATCTGGAGAAAGGGAATCTAGTTAAAGAAGGAGGGGATTATACAGGTGCAGGGAGAAAGAGAGAGTCTCACCTGCTGCCTCGGGATTTTCAGTTCTCTGAGCTAAGGCAACTCAGACTGTTTCATGTACAATTTATGTTATTTTTCATCGGCTTCATGTATTTTAAACTTTTATATTTTTATTTTTTTAAGATTTTATTTATTTATTTGACAGAGAGAAACACACCTAGAGAGGAAACACAAGCAGGGGGAGTGAGAGAGGGACAAACAGGCTTTCCGCCAAGCAGGGAGCCTGATGCGGGACTCGATCCTAGGACTCTGGGATGATGACCTGAGCTAAAGGCAGATACTTAATGACTGAGCCACCCAGGCGCCCCCAAATTTTATATTTTTAAAGACCATTAATATCTTTGGGAGAATTTTTCAAATGTGAATTTTGTTTCCTCTTTATAAAGACAATAGCATAATACCAAGAATTTACTTGGAAATCAAAACATTTGCTTTAACTTATTTGCTGGATTTTAATAAGAATATTAACTTGGGAAATAGATGCATTTAGCAAATAATCTTAAAGGCAAAAGGCTGTCTGTCAGTGGAACAAGTTTTTTAGGTTCTTTAGAATACAATGCTTTGTTTAAAAATGAACCATTTTTGGGGCGCCTGGGTGGCTCAGTTGGTTAAGCGACTGCCTTCGGCTCAGGTCATGATCCCGGAGACCTGGGATCGAGTCCCACATTGGGCTCCCTGCTCGGCAGGAAGCCTTCTTCTCCCTTCTCCCTCCCCCTGCTCGTGTTCCCTCTCTGGCTGTGTTTCTCTCTGTCAAATAAATAAAATCCTTTAAAATAAATAAATAAATAAAAATGAACCATTTTCATTTGTTTTATTGTCATTGGCATTTTTAGGTACCTTTAAATTTAGCCAGTCATTTTCAAGATTTCTTTTTAAAGATTTTATTTATTTATTTGGTAGGGAGAAACACAGCTAGAGAGGGGACATAAGCAGGGGGAGTGAGAGACAGAGAAGCAGGCTTCCCATGGATCAGGGAGCCTGATGTGGGGCTCGATCCTAGGACTCTAGAATCATGGCCTGAACCGAAGGTAGACGCCCAATGACTGAGCCACCGAGGCACCCCCTCAAGATGCGTTTTGATAGCAAAAGTGCTAAACAACCTAAATATTTTTCAATTATTAGCAAAAATACAATTTCATGAGTTTGATGGCAATTTAAATATACATTTTTATATATTTTCCAACACTAGTTAAGGTACAGAAATCTCTGTGTTCCTCTATAATCCTGTAAAGCAGTAAATTGAAGATTGTTAACATATTCTTTGGAGCACTTTTAATGGGAAGTTGCATTTTAGGATAACTAAATGTGAATAGCTGCCCTTCTCAGAGTGCCGCCTGAAGGTGCTGGGGGAGCCCACTGCTCCCATTGGTATATCTTGAGTTTTAGGAGGAAATCTCCAACACTGGAACCAATTCATAGTTAGAGCTTCTGCGTCTGGAATCTGGGCAAGGTTGACCCTTTTTGATGAGTCGGTGTTGACTCAACAAATTACACAGAAAGAAGAGGACAGGTTTTTCCAACACAAGCAAGCTGCCTTTGGCAGTTAGTTGGGATTATCTCTTATCACTACACATTTTTGATTAATAAGCATAAAAGCTCTCTTTGCACAGACTAGACTTTCTCATCTCTAAAACATTACAGTATTTAAGTAACAAATCAAAACCGTATTGTTCTCCAGTAATCTCTGAAATGAGTATTTTTTTTTTTTTTAAAGATTTTATTTATTTGACAGAGAGAAACACAGCCAGAGAGGGAACACAAGCAGGGGGAGTGAGAGAGGGAGAAGCAGGCTTCCCGCCGAGCAGGGAGCCCGATATGGGACTCGATCCCGGGTCTCCAGGAGCATGACCTGAGCCGAAGGCAGTGGCTTAACCAACTGAGCCACCCAGGCGTCCCTGAAATGAGTATTTATGGCAAGTCACTGTGAGGAGGCTGGGAGGATGTCTCATTGGAGAATCAATATTCAAAAAGGAAATAAGAATCATTCATCTGAACATCTACTTTACCAGCCAGACTTTCTTTGAAATGCCATATATGT
>PITA01028770.1:0-18855 GCA_004023965.1 Spilogale gracilis | reverse complement strand
ACACACACACACACACACACACACACACACACACACACACTGGAATACTCTACCGTCATCAAAAAACCCAAAATATTGCCATTTGTAATGATGTGGATAGAACTAGAGGGCATTATGCTAAGTAAAATAAGTCAATCAGAGAAAGACAATTATCATATGATCTCTCTGATATGAGGAATTTGAGAGGCAGGGCATGGGGTCATGGGAAGAAGGAAGGGAAAAAATGAAACAAGATGGGACCAGGGAAGGAAACAAACCATAAGAGACTCTTAATCTCTGGAAATAAACTGAGGGTTGCTAGAGGGGAGGCGGTGGCAGGGATGGGTTAGCTTGGTTACGGATGTTGGGGAGGGTATGTGCTATGGTGAGTGGGACTGATGATTCACAGACCCGTACCCCTGAAACAAATAATATATTATATGTTAATTTTTAAAAAGAGGAAAAGGTATAGAGGAGGCACAAGAAATGCTTCTGAGGCACTGGCAACATTCTAGCTCTTAACCAGGATACAGATTACACGAGCATGGTCACCTAAAGATAATTCATTGAGGTCTAAACTCTTGATTTGTGCTCTTTTCTATATTTTGTTGTATTTCACTAAATTTTTTAAAAATGTAGTTAAATTATTTTTAAAGATAATAAATTTTTAAAGGTAAAAAAATATTCCTAAACTAATTCCTAATGTCTCAGTTTAATTTCAGTCTGCAGCTTGTGAGAAAGAAATAGGTAAAAAAGATCTAAATATATATACATATATATTAGTATTAAAATATATATATATACATGAGAAATCTGTATAATTGCCATGATTTCAGTGGGTACGAAAAGCTTTCAGTTGCTATTAGTTGTGATTATCTGATTGTGCTGTTGAGGAACAACTAAATAAGACCTAATACTAATATTAGGAACAACTAAATAAGACCTAATATTAACTAATATTAGTGAGACCACCCAGCTGTTAAGTATTTTAAGAGAGATGCAGTAATTTAAATTATCAGATAAGAGTCTCAACTTAGAATTCACAGGTTTTTATAGAAGAGGAGAGAATAGCTATTTGAAACCCTTTCCTAACATAATAGAATGTCAGATTTGGAAGCAACATGATAAATTTACCTACTCCATCTGACAAATAAAAAAACAAAAAAAACCCCTTAAACCTGCAGAGACTGATAAGTGGTCAAGAATCAAGGTCATACATGTGTAGGGAAAATGGGGAAAACAACTCCCATCTGTTCAAAGTGCAGAGCATTGTCTTTTTCTCCAGGCTGCCTCCCCACCCCACCTGCTTTTGGTTATTATGGTTGGGAAATAATTTTTTTTTGAAACTTAATACTATCGAAAGGGTTGTACAACTTTCATCTTGACTTGCTCTTAAGAGCAGGGTCTAAATTTTTGTTTTAATGTAATGGCCTTTGTTCTCCAATCTCACAGCACTTCTGCCAGAATTTATACCTCTGCAAATGTAGCAAATGTTATCTCAAAAATCAACTCACTGCTTACCTTCTAAATTCAGTTCTTAAAAACAGTGTAACATAATTCCTAAGTAGGTAAGGACACATACTTAGAAAAGTACCAGCTGCCCAACAAGCATATGTTTACCATTTATATCCAAGGCCTCTGACTTCCCAAATTGCCATAAGGAAACAGGGTGACAATGGCTATCCCTCTGTAGAGGAAATCTGCAATAATAATTCTATTTCAGTCCTCTATACATTTTTGTTTCCATTATGTCTATTACTTGGTAACCATGGAAGTATATATTGCAGAGACACTGTAGAAAAAACTAATCTGCAATGTACACTTTGAAACACAGTACAAATGATGTCACTTACTTCCTTCTTCTTCCTCTTCTCTTTTTTTGACTGCCACCTTCAATAATCATTATACTTGGATTCTTTTTAATAGATTTTAAGTCATTGATTTGTAATTGTATGCCTAATAAAAAGTCCTTTTCCTATAGTCAAATGCCAAATAGTAGAATTGATACTGAGTTCATATATTATAAATGTCTATAAGGTTATTAAAAATCTTCCAGGGGCACCTGGATGACTCAGTCAATTAAGCAGCTGCCTTTAGCTCAGGTCATGATCCCAGAGTCCTGGGATCGAGCCCCACATCCAAATCCCTGCTCAGTCAAGAGCCTGCTTCTCCCTCTCTCTCTATCTGCCACTCTGCCTACTTGCGTTCCCCATTTCTCTGTCAAATAAATAAATATTTTTTAAACTAAAAAATTAAAAAATAAAGACCTTCCCAGAGCAATCTATACTTTCAATGACATCCCAATCAAAATGCCACCAATGTTTTTCAAAGCGCTGGAACAAACAATCCTAAAATCTATATGGAACCAAAAAGACCCCAAATTGCTAAGGAAATGTTGAAAAAGAAAAAGCTGAGGGCATCACGTTACCTGATTTCAAGCTTTATTACAAAGCTGTGATCACCAGGATAGCATGGTACTGGCACAAAAACAGACAAATAGACAAGTGAAACAGAGTACAGAATCTAGATATGGACCCACAACTCTATGGTCAAATAATCTTTGACAAAGCAGGAAAAAATATCCAGTGGAAAAAAGACAGTCTCTTCAATAAATGGTGCTGGGAAAATTGGACAGCTACATATAGAAGAATGAAACTAGACCATTCCCTTATACCACACACAAAGATAAACTCAAAATGGATGAAAGACCTCAATGTGAGACAGGAATCTAACAAAATCCTAAAGGAGAACATAGGCAGTAGCCTCTTTGACATCGGCCACAGCAACTTCTTTCAAGACACGTCTCTAAAGGCAAAGGAAACAAAAGTAAAAATGAACTTTTGGGACTTCATCAAAATAAAAAGCTTCTGCACAGCAAAGGAAATAGTCAACAAAACAAAGACAACCTACAGAATTGGAAAGGATATTTGCAAATGACACTACAGACAAAGGGCTGATATCCAAGATCTGTAAAGAACTACTCAAACTCAACAACCAAAATAAAGATCACCACATAAAAATATGGGCAGGAGACATGAAGAGGCACTTCTCCATAAGACAGACAAATGGCTAACCGACACATGAAAAAAATGTTCATCATCACTAGCTATCAGGGAAATTTAAATCAAAACCACATTGAGATACCACCTTACACCAGTCAGAATGGCCAAAATTAACAATACAGGAAACAAGCATTGGAGAGGCTGTGGAGAAAGGGGAACCCTCTTACACTCTTGGTGGGAATGCAAGTTGGTGCAGCCCCTTTAAAAAACAGTGTGGAGAGTCCATAAAAATTTAAAAATAGAACTACCCTATGATCCTGCAATTGCACTACTGGGTATTTACCCCAAAGATACAGGTGTAGTGATAAAAAGGACCATAGGTACCCCAATATTTATTGCAGCAATGGCCACAATTGCCAAACTGTGGAAAGAGCCAAGGTGCCCTTCAACAGATGAATGGATAAAGAAGATATGGTACATATATACAATGGAATATTATGCCTCCATCAGAAAGAATGAATACCCAACTTTTATAGCAACATGGACAGGATTGGAGGAGATTATGCTGAGTGAAATGAGCCAAGCAGAGAAAGTCAAGTATCATATGCTTTCACTTACTTGTGGAGCATAAGGAGTAATACAGAGGACAGTAGAAGGAGGAAAGGAAATGGGAAGTTGGGTAATTCGGGGAGAGAAATGGAACATGAGAGACTTTGGACTCAGAAACAAACTGAGGGTCTTGGAGGGAAAGGAGGTGGGGGGATGGGTGAGCCTGCTGATGGGTATTGAGGGCACATATTGCATGGAGCTTAGGGTGTGGGGCATAAACAATGAATCTTGGAACACTGAAAAAATAAAATTAAAAAAATGTAAAACAAAAAATAAAGATTATCCAACGTATGTCTCTTGAAGCATCTTTGATATTAATCTTTTGTGCAAAACAAAATTTTTATAATGCCTAATATTCTCTGGAAGGATTCACAAAACCCTGGTAATGATGGTTGCCTCTGAGAGGGGCATTTGAAAGAAAAACAAAGAGAGGAGGGGGCAAGATGGCAGAGGGAGGAAGGGGCAAGATGGTGGAGGAGTAGGAGACCCTGTTTCAATGTGTTCCCTGAATTGAGCCAAATATCTACAGAACACTCTGAACACCCATGAAATGTAAGATTATACACTTCTGGATCTCTCTGGAGGTAGAAGATCATCAGTGGAGAGGTAAGAGGAGTGGGAGTGCTCGGACTGATACTGGAGGATAAACAGAAGGAGGAAGAGCCACCAGAAGCGACCCATTGAAAAGTAATACTCCAATATGAAAGTGCCCTGTGCTTGGGAACCAGCATTAACTTGGAGACAGGTTAACAGGACTCAAAAAGAACAAAGGATCTTAAGGGGCAATTGGTGGTATCAGTTGACCACAGGCATGGGCCTAAGCTCATAGTCTCAGGGTGGTCACAGCTGGTCCCCACCCACCCCTGAGAGAGCCCAGTGTGGACTACAGTCAGCATCCCTGGACTGGCAGCCTTTGGCCACCTGCACTGCTGCCAGGTCTGAGAACCCTAGCATGGGTGTGGGCTCCAGACAGCAATCCCAGCAATGGCACTTGGATCAGGCCTGCCCAGACCAGTATCACTCACAGTTTTAGTGGCATGGGTATGCAGAGACAACCTTGGGTGACCACTAAGATGGTGGCTCGGGATGTGCACCACCTGTCAGAGGTTGAAGTGTTCATTGGAGTTTGCAGAGGGCGAGTTTGTGTGTTCTGGACCATCCAGAGGGGAGCAGAATGAGGCTTCTCTCTGAGGCAGAGGTCTGGGTATGGACAGTTTACTTTGTTCTGACTCTCCAAAAAGGTGCAAAAAAGCCACCAAAGAACAAAAACCTCTAGAGAACAAAGGCTGAAAAAACAGTTTCCACAAAACCCAGCCCCTGGATAGGGGACAAAGTGACTCACCCTAAGCAAAACTGACTGAAAAACAACACAGCATGCTCCTTCCCCAGAAAACAAGCCAAAAGAACAAGTGGACAACAACCACAGGGTCCCCATAAAGCTGTAAAACCCCAATATCAGGGGGATACAACACATTAAGCTCCCCCAAGCCTGTATACTTCATATATCAACTTTTCTTTTTTCTTTTTTTAAATTCACTCTCATGATTCTTGTTCTTTTATTTTCTTAACATTTAAAACTGAACTCTACTTAACATTACAGCTAGATGTTTAATACAACATATTCTATAATAACTTTTTAACTTGAACTTTTTTCATACAAATACCTTTGTTTCTTTTTCTTTTTTTCTTTTTTTTTAAATATATATAAAGGTACAAGCTTCATGGTAGTCCTTTCCCCTGTTCAATACACCCCTAATATATAAAGCAGTTTTAATTTCCCTGTATCTCTGGAAAGTTGAGTTCTTTGGCAAAGATAACAAGATATACCCGGGAAGAACTGAAATAACCTTCCTCGCCCACATCGAGGGTTTATAACCACTCTCCCATCTTATTCTTTTGTTAGTGTTTCTGTGTGTTTCTTTTTGTTTTTGTACTATATAAATCTTATTCTTGGGGGTCCATTTTGGCTGGCTTTTTTTTTTATTTTACTTTTGTTGGTCTTTCTGTTTGTTCATTTTCATACCTTATAAATATTACTTTGGGGCTCATTTTGGTTGGGTTATTTTTTTTCTTTTTCCCTCTCATTTTTCTTTTTTCTTTCTTTTTGGTGGTAACATCTGATTGCTCTGAAACTTTCCATGGTACACCTTGCCTGGATCGTGGCTGATATATTCAGCTATACATCCCCTCAACCACCTCACCAAAATGACTAGGAGGAGGAACACCCAACAGAGGAAAAATTCAAAGACTGTGACCTCTGCCACAGAGCTCTTGTATATGGACATAAACAATATATTGGAAATAAAATTCAGGGTAGCAATTATCCAGGCAATGGCTAGGTTGGAGAAGACCATTAGTGGCAATATAGAATCTCTAAGGGCAGAAGTGAGAGCTGATCAGGCACAACTTAAAAATACTATCACTGAGACCCAATCTACTCTAAGTACTTTAACAGTTAGGTAAATGAGGCAGAAGATGCAATTAGTGATCTAGAAGACAAACTGACAGAAAAGAAGGATCAGGAAGAAGTTTAGAAAAACAGATTAGTAGCCATGAAAACAGAATTAGGGAAATCAATGATGCCATGAAACGTTCCAATGTCAGAATTATTGGTATCCCTGAGGGGGTGGAGAGAGAAAGAGGACTGGAATATATATTTGAACAAATCCTATATGAAAATTTCCCTAATGTGGGGAATCAAACAAGTGCTTGTGTCCTAGAGGCAGAGAGGACAGCCCCAAAATCAACGAGGGTAGAAAAACCTCCAGGCATGTAATTGTGAAATTCCCAAGTAATAAATTCAGAGATGTCTTAAGGGCAGCTAGGGGAAAGAGATTCCTTACATAGGAGGGGGATCATCACAATGACATCAGACCTGTCTACAGCAACCTGGCAAGCCAGAAATGGCTGGCAAGACATATTTAAGATACTAAATGAGAAGAACATGCAGCCAAGGGATACGTTATCCAGAAATTCTGACATTCAGAATGAATGGAGAGATAAAAAACTTCCAAGACTGCATGGTTTAAAAAATTATGTGACCACCAAGCTGGCACTACAAGAAATATTAAGGAGGGTTCTATAAAAGAAGAAAGAACTCAAGAGTGACACAAAACAGAAATTTACAAAGACAATCTATAGAAACAAGGACTTCACAGGCAACATGATGTCAATAAAAACTTATCTTTCAGGGTGCCTGGATGGCTCAGAGGGTTAAGGCCTCTGCCTTCAGCTCAGGTCATGATCCCGGGGTCCTGGGATTGAGCCCCACATCGGGCTCTCTGCTCAGCAGGGAGCCTGCTTCCTCCTCTCTCTCTGCCTGCCTCTCTGCCTACTTGTGATCTCTCTCTATATATATATATATAAAATAAATAAATAAAATCAAAAAAACCTTATCTTTCTTTTTTTTTTTTTTATTGTTACTAAATTTTTTTTTCCAGTGTTTCAAGATTCATTCCCCATTCCCCACACCCAGTGCTCCCCGCTTTAGGTGTCCCCAGTACCCACCACCAGGCTCTCCCATCCCTCCACCCCCCTCAAAACCTTATCTTTCAATAATCATTCTCAATGTGAACGGCCTAAATGCTCCCATAAAATGGCACACGGTTGCAGAATAGGTAAAATGATAAGACCCATCCATATGCTGTCTACAAGAGATGCATTTTGAACCTAAAGATAACATCTAGACTGAAAGTAAAGGGCTGAAAACCATCTTTCACACCAACGGGCCTCAAAAGAAAGCTGGGGTAGTGATTCTCATATCAGATAAATTAGATTTTAAGCTAAGGACTTTGGTCAGAGATACAGAAGGACACTAAATTATTCTTAAAGGGTCTATCCAACAAGATCTAACAATTGTAAATATTTATGCCCCCAACATGAGAGCAGCCAACTACATAAGCCAACTGTTAATCAAAATAAAGAGCCATACTGATAAGAATACTACTTAGACATAAAAACAGTGAAATCTTGCCATTCAACAATGCAGATGGACCTTGAGGGTACTATGCTAAGTGAAATAAGTCAGAGAAAGACAAGTACCACATGATTTCACATATATGTGTAATCTAAAAAAAAACAAAAACAAAAACAAGCAAACAACACAAAACTCATTGGTGGTTGTTAGGAGTGGGAAAAACAGGTGAAGGGGGGCACCTGGGTGGCTCAGAGGGTTATGCCTCTGCCTTCAGCTCAGGTCATGATCTCAGGGTCCTGGGATCGAGGGCTGCATCAGGCTCTCTGCTCAGCAGGAAGCCTGCTTCCCCCTCTCTCTCTGCCTGCTTCTCTGCCTACTTATGATCTCTCTCTGTCATAAATAAAATCTTTTAAAAAAAGAACAGGTGAAGGGGATAAAGAAGTAAAGCCTTCTAGTTATAAAGTAAGTCATGGAGACATAATGTATAACATGGTGACTATAGCAAATAGTATTGTATTGCAAATTTGAAAGTTGCTACAAAAGTAAGTCTTGAATGTTCTCATCACAGGAAGAAATTTTTTTCATGACTTTCCTATGGTGATAGATATACAGATAGATGATAGATTGATAATTTACTGTGGTGAACATTTCACAATGTATACAAATACTGAGTCATTATGTTGTACATCTAAACTAATATGTGTTAATTATATCTTAATAAAAAAATTATCAAAGGGGAAAAAAGAATACACTCATTGTAGGGGATCTTAACATGCCACTTTCAGCAACTGACAGATCATCTAAGCAGAAAATCAACAAAGAAACAAGAGCTTTGAATGACACATTGGATGAGATGGACCTCATAGATATATACAGAATATTCCACCCTAAAACAACAGAATACTCATTCTTCTTGTGTGCACATGGAACTTTCTCCAGAACAGACACATACTGGGTCACAAAGCAGACCTCAACTGGTACCAAAAGACTGAGATTATTCCCTGTATATTCTAAGACCACAATGCTTTGAAACTGGAATTCAACCACAGAAAAAGTTTGGAAGGAATCCAAACACTTGGAAGCTAAAGACTATCATGCTGAAGAATGTTTGGATCAACAAGGAAATCAAAGAACTTAAACAATTCACGGAAATCAATGAGAATGAAGACACATTGGCCCAAAACCTATGGGACATGGCAAAGGCGGTCCTAAGGGGGAAATACATAGCCATCCAAACCTCACTCAAAAAATTGAAAAATTCTGAATACACCAACTCTCTTTATACACCTTAAAGAACTGGAAAATCAATAACAAATTAAGCCAACCTCATGCACAAGAAGGGAAATAATTAAAATTAGAGCAGAGATCAATGAATTAGAAACTAGAGACACAGCAGAACACATCAATGAAACTGGAAGCTGGTTCTTTGAAATAATTAATAAGATCAATAAGCTACTGGCCAAACTAATCCAAAAGAAAAGGGAGAAGACCCAATTTAATAAATATGAATGAAAAAAGAGAGATCATGACTAACACCAAGGAAATAGAAACAATCATCAGAAATTACTATCAACAGTTATATGCCAATAAGTTAAACAACCTAGAAGATATGCATTCCTGGAAACCTATGAACTCCCAAGACTGAAACAGGAAGAAACTGACAACATGAATAGACCAATATCTAGTAAAAATATTGAAGCAGTGACCAAAAACTTCCCAAAAAACAAGAGACCAGGACCTGATGGATTCCCTGGGGAATTCTACCAAACATTCAAGGAAGAAATAATACCTATTCTCCTGAAGCTGTTTCAAAAAATACAAACAGAAGGAAACTCTCAGACTCATTCTAAGAAGCCAGCATTACCTTGATCTCCAAACCAGGCAAAGACCTGATCAAAAAGGAGAATTTCAGACCAATATCCCTGATGAACATGGATGCCAAGATTTTCAACAAGATCCTAGCTAATAGGATCCAATAGTACATTAAAAAGATTATCCACCATGACTAGGTGGGATTTATCCCTGGGATGCAAGGGTGGTTCAACATTCGCAAATCAGTCAATGTGATAGAACAAATCATAAGAGAAGAGAGAAGAACCACCTGGTCCTCTCAATTAATGCAGAAAAAGCATTTGAAAAATACAGCATCCTTTCCTGATTAATAACCTTCAAAGTATAGGGATAGAGGGAACATTCCTCAACTTCATAAAATCCATATACAAAACCCATAGTGAATATCTTTCTCAATGGGGAAAAGCTGAGAGCCTTCCCACTGAGATCAGGAACACGACAAAGATGCCCACTCTCATCACTGTTGTTCCACATGGTACTAGAAGTCCTAGCAAAAGTAATCAGACAACAAAAGGAAATAAAATGTATTAAAATTAGCAAAGAAGTCAAACTCTCTCTCTTCACAGATGACATAATACTTTATATGGAAAACCCAAAAGACTCTACCCCCCAAATTACCAGAACTCATACAGCAATTCAGTAATGTGGCAGGATACAAAATCAATGCATAGAAATCAGTTGTGTTCTTATACACTAACAATAAAAATATAGAAAGGGAAATTAGAGAATTGATTTCATGTAGTCTAGCACCAAGAACCAAAAGATATCTTGGAATAAACCTAACGAAAGAGGTAAAGGATCTGTACTCAAGGAACTACAGAACACTCATGAATGAAATTGAAGAAGACAGAAAAAGATGGAAAAACATTCTATGCTCATGGATCAGAAGAATATACATTGTTAAAATGTCTATCCTGCCTAAAGCAATTGATAATTTCAATGCCATCCTGATCAAAATTCCACTAGCATTTTTTCAAAGTGTTGGAACAAACAATCCTAAAATTTGTATGGAACTAGAAAAGAACCTGAATCCCTAAGGAAATGTTGAAAAAGAAAAACAAAGCTGGGGGCATCATGTTGCCTGAATTCAAGTTATATTACAAAGCTGTGATCACCAACACAGCATGGTACTGGCACAAAAACAAATGTATAGACCAACAGAACAGAATAGAGAGCCCAGATATGGACCCTCAACTCTATGGTCAAATAATCTTCAACAAAACAGGAAAAAATATCCAATGGAAAAAAGGCAGTCTCTTCAATAAACGGTGCTGGGAAAATTGGACAGCTACACATAGAAGAATGAAACTCAACCACTCTCTTACATCATACACAAGATAAACTCAAAATGGATGAAAGACCTCAATGTGAGACAGGAATCCATCAAAATCCTAGAGGAGAACATAGGCAGTAACCTCTTTGACACCGGCCAGAGCAATTTCTTTCAAGACGTCTCCAAGGCAAAGGAAACAAAAGCAAAGATGAATGTTTGGGACTTTATCAAGATAAAAAGCTTCTGTACAGCAAAGGAAACAGTCAACAAAACAAAGAGGCAGCTCACGGAATGGCAAAAGATATTCACAAATGACACTACAAAGGGCTGATATCCAAGATCTATAATGAACTTCTCAAACTCAACACCCAAAAAACGGATAATCATGTCAAAAAATGGGCAGAAGACATGAACAGACACTTATCCAAAGAAGATATAAAAATGGCTAGCAGACACATGAAAAAATGTTAATCATCATCATTAGCCATCAGGGAAATTCAAATCAAAACCACACGAAGATACCACCTTGCAACCCTTAGAATGGCAAAGATTAACAAGACAGGAAAAAACAAATGTTGGAGACGATGTGGAGAAAGGGGAACCCTCTTACACTATTGGTGGGAATGCAAGTTGGTGAAGCCACTTTGGAAAACAGTGTGGAGATTCCTCAAAAAGTTAAAAATAGAGTTACCCTATGACCTTGCAATTGTACTATGGGGTATTTATCCCAAAGATACAGATGTAGTGAAAAGAAGGGCCATATGTACCTCAATGTTCATAGCAGCAATGTCCACAATAACCAAATGGAAAGAGCTGAGATGTCTTTCAATCAATGAATGGATAAAGAAGATGTGGCCCATATACACAATGGAATATTACTTAGCCATCAGAAAGGATGAATACCCACCTTTTGTATCAACATGGACAGGACCTGGAGGAGATTATGGTGAGTGAAATAAGTCAAGCAGAGACAGTCAATTATCATATGGTTTCACTTACTTGTGCAACATAAGGAATAACATGGAGGACATTAGGAGAAGGAAAGGAAAATTGAATTGGGGGAAATCGGAGGTGGAGACAAACCATGAGGGACTATGACTCTGAGAAACAAATTGAGGGTTTTAGGGAAGTGAGTTGGGGGATGGGTGAGCCTGGTGATGGGTATTAAGGAGAACTCATATTGCATGGATCATTGGGTGTGGTACATAAACAATGAATTTTGGAACACTGAAAATATAAAATTAAAAAAAACAGCAAAAAAAAGACTTATTTTTATTCTCTTTTATACTGCTTGAGTATTATTTCCTACTTTAAAAAGACTTAAAAATAACTAAGGCCACATATTTACAACTTCATTTTTAATTAAAAAATATAATAAAATATCTTTGTATTTCCCCCACCACCCCTTCAACCACTATCCTCTCCTCATACATACAATAGCCTATAAGATTTCCTAATAAATATATCTTAGCACTGAGACTAATTTTCTAAAGGGCAGAAAGGACAATCAAATACTTGCCATACCCACCTTCTCTCCCAGAGTCTCTTTAGATAGCATCTCTTTTTAGACACTCAAAACATGAAAATTAGGACTTACATCCCTTTTCCTAGAAAGTAAAGCCACTAAATACCCTCTCTGCCCAAAACTGGCTAATCTTAGGGACTTAGTAACTTTAGGAGGTACTAAACCATTTCCGCATCAAAGGGGAGTTGCTATCATAGTCTCTTAAGGACACTCAGAGTGACTGTGGGGGCACCTATAATCTAGGGAGGAAAACTGTGACACCCCTGATTTGTGGCTAGCCTTTCACTTCTCACTCTAGAGATGGGATGAGTTAGTCAACTGGAGGACAAGAGCCATTGGACCACACTTCTCAATTTAAGCTAATTTGCCATAGTCCCAGCCATGGATCATTCAATCTCAATCTCCTTTTTTCTTTACCCAGATTAGGGGAAAACATCAACCCAGCAAAGTGTTACTGCTTACAATACTCAAAGTAAGCTATGTCATCCATACTTTTATCACCAATAAAACTAACAGATTCACTCTCTATTTCTGTGAATAGTGAATAACAGATTCACTCTCTATTCTATTTCTTACTTTCCAACTGGTTTTGAATTGGGATAAAGAAGAGAGGTACCATTTATTGAAACATATCAAAAACACTATCAGAAATATTATACTATTAAATGTATCCATTGAGGGTGCCTGGGTGGCTCAGTTGGTTAAGCGACTGCCTTCGGCTCAGGTCATGATCCCAGAGACCCAGGATCAAGTCCCACATCAGGCTCCCTGCTCAGTGGGAAGCCTGCTTCTCCCTCTCTCAGTCCCTTTGCTTGTGTTCCCTCTCTGGCTGTGTTTCTCTCTGTGTATTCTCTCCGAAATAAATAAAAAATCTTTAAAAAGAAAAAGTATCCATTGATTACAAAACACATGCTAATTTCAGAAATATTAAAATGGCTAAGAGTGAGGGTTTTTGAATCAAGGAAACCAAATGTATCCTTATAACCCAGTAGTTCAAACTCACTCCTCCCTCAATTGTTAAATTCCTAATTCTGGAATCCCTTGTTATCTGAAACCTAGTCATGGCAGAAAGCATGTTTAGTAACTAATAATTAAGTAGTAGTAGACTATATTTCACTACCTTAAATGGGAAAAATAATAATGCATCCCCAACCCATCCATAAAACCTACACAAATCACCCCAAATATCAGTAAATCTTTTTTTTTAGGTAAGCTCCATGCCCACTATGGGGCTTGGACTCACAACTTTGAGATTATGAGTCACATGTGGTACTGACTAAGCCAGCCAGGTGCCCCTTAGTAAATCATTCTTAAATTCTCATATAATAATTCATCAAGTATTTCTGCATAACATAAAAATGTTCAATAGACCAATAACATAATCATTAAAACCCAAAAAACCTATCAGGTAGGCTTGTTTGAAAATAGTACACATATATAGTGGACAGCATCAGGAAAGAATTCCTTCTTCACTATAAGGAACAGATTTTTTAATGTAAATAACAATAAAATAATGTGTTAAAGAAATAAAAGTGATATCTAAGTTGAACCCCAGGTTAGTAGCCTCAGGCACCCCACAGAAGAAAATGGGAGCCTGATGAAAAGAAAAACATCCAAAGATAATATGACAGATTTAAACAATGGAGCCAAAAGACAGAATCCTATTGAGAGAACATCGAAGATGGACCATGGCCCACCAACAAATTCTCTCCCCCTTCTTTCTTCATTCCTTCCTAAAAACCAAGACTGGGGAAAGGGATTAGCATCTGTTGAATTCACTATAACCCCAGCACATTACAGTAATTCCTCATACAATCCTCTAATATAGGAATGATTGTCCTCACTCTGCAGATGAAAACACTGAGACTCAGAGAGGATAAATAATTGCCCATGAGCCAGATCACAACACAACCAATATGTAGCAGAGGTGTGATCCAAGTCCTGTCTGGCTTAAAATCCCCAGCTTTTCCCATGGACTTTACCATTTCAGTAGCTGAGACCAAGCACCTTCTAGTCATCATTGACCTCTGACAATTCACCTCTGATCTGTTGGCAGATATTGTTGACTCTACCTCCAAATATATTCAAAATACAACCAGTTCCCAATATCCCACTACGACCACCATGATTCTCTCTCCTAAATGATAACTGGGAAGCCTGGTTTCTCTGTTCTTGCCCTTGCCCCCCTACAGTCTGTTTTTAACACATGCGTTAAAGTGATCCTCTAATGACTTAAGTCAGTTTATATCTCTCCTCTGCTCAAAACTCTTTAAGGGTTCCCCAAAGTCACGTGAGTATAACTACTCAGAGATTCCCTGACAAAGAGAAAAAAAATGTTTAAGGGCTTTGCATTTCTTTTTAGGAAAAAAAAAGTCTACAAATATATAATCAAAATCAGTCAAAATTATAAAGCAGTAAGAAATGGAAAATGTTAGAACACAAAAGATGTTTTAGAGAAAATGGCCTCAATTTTCCTTGTAATGATATTTGCAAATAGTAGGTTATTAATTGAAAAATTACCATACTGAACAGACTGACTCTACCTAGAATATTTGGCCTTTGGTGTTCTACTTGCTCTCCTGCAACAGAAAGCAAGCTTAGGTAAATAGTAGCAGGAACAGAGATGAGAAAAAGCAGAGGCGTCATTCCAGAAATTAGGAAGCAAGCACAAAAGCCAGTGTAACCAGGCTCCCTTTCGAGGTATTACCACAGCTGCGAGAGCAGAGTAATGAAACTGAATAATTGTTTTAAATGGTTAATGTGAAGAGGTCTGGAAAAGTCCACTAATTTAGAGGAATCATCCTGTGTCAAGTGAGAAGGAAGTACAGCTACAGCAAACACACAAAGCAGGGAGAAGCATCCATTGAAAAATGTTTATTTCATTTGCTGGAATTCCAAAAACACTGCCTATGTTGCCACGTAAACAGTGTGGATTCTTCTCAGGACCAGATGTATAATATCTATGTTGGAAAAAATCCCCACAGACTAAAAAGAAAAAAAACACAATATATACTTTGGACTGATTCAATAATGATATGACAGACACAGAGAGCCAGCCCTCTATCCCCTATGGATGGCCCTAAACTCTACCTACCTTGAAATGCGTACCTAGAATAGCATTTGTTAGGCACAAAAACATCTGCTCTTGAGGAGCAGCCCATGTTTACACAGGCACTTCATGTCCACAATCACTGGGCCTCAAGCAGCCTGTAGCTTGGTGACACAGTAGCAAAATAAGATTGCTGAGCTCACAGCATGGCATTCCCAAATCACACAACTTGAACTTTGGGTCATATAGCTCGTTGGGTTATGACTGCTACCTCCAAAGTAAACAGGCAGAGAACTTCATTAATGTCATATGCTATAATCTCTGCTTCAGAGCTCCCAACTTGGAGCCTTAATGAAATCTGGGCAGGGACAGGATGCCTCAATGGTTCCAAGATGTTGTCTGGAGAAGTTGCAACTCAATGCACCCAACTAGGCACTGCTTGCTTCATGTCCTAAGGCCCTTGGAAGTACTCCAGATCTCCAAGGCTAAGGAAGCAACTATAAGTTCACCCAAGATGATTTGAAATAGAATTTAGGGTTGAGGGAAAGGGCCTATTGGTAGGTTTTTAACTCTTCACATAATTCTAATGTGAAGCCAGAGTTGACAATTGTTATAATCAGTGGTTCTCAGACATTAAGATGCAAAAGAATCACCTCTGAGATGGAACCTGTAGCTCCCAAATCCCAGAGAATCTGATTCCTTGAGGTTGGGATGGAAACCAAAGGCTCAGATGTTTCTGAACAAGGCAGTTCTTTGAAATATACCTTAAGAAACAGTGTCTTAGGTTTTAGATCAGTGGTTTTTAAAATATGGTCCCTAAACCACTAACATTAACATCAGCAGGACCTAGAATCCCATTAGAAATATAAACTCTTGGTCCTTCCCCCCAGATACACCAAAATGAAATAGGGAGCAATCAGCAGGCTTTCAGGCGATGCTAATGTACACTCAAGTGGGAAAAGCTTTGACCCAGATGACTGAATTTGTCAAATAGAGAGAGGATCTCAATGAAGTAAAGCAGTCCCATTGGCACACTCAGGGTTTTGGATCACGCCTTACAGGGAGAATAGCCTTTGGAAGCAACCTAAACATTTTTGAGTACCTGTCAAAAAGCTATTCTAAGCCAAAACCCACTAAACAAGGTAAATCTGATACCAAAATACAACCAAAAGTTTGTTAGAGTGATGAAGACATGTCTAAGATAAAAACTGAAGGAAAAGAAAACAATAACTAACCTCAAAACAAAACACTAATGGCAAACCCTCAGGCCAATTTTCCCGAAAATTTCTTATTCTCCTGGGCATAAACACCTACAGGAAAACCTGCTCCTCCTCAGAAATCCCAATGAAGTCATGGTTGCAAAAACATTCATATAATATTGTACTGGTCATGCAGCATTTTCACATTCTATGTTTGGTATTATCCACTACCTTCCAGCATAGAAATTATCAGCCACATGTGCAGATTAAAATATTGGGTCCCACAAAACTCTTTAAAAGCTTCATAATGTATAAACTTATGAAATAACTATGTTGGACATATGAAACTATGTCAACTATACTTCAATGTTTTTTAAAAACAAAGTCAAATAATTGACATGGTTACCTAGATAATAAGAGAAAGAACCAGAACTTGAATTCATATTTTAGATGCCAACTCCAGAGCCCCATTCTCCACCCTGTATACTGATTCCTATGACCTACTCTGGATCCTTGCTCTAGGGCAGATGACTAGGGGGCATGCCTGGGGAAGTTCTGAGTGAACTCTACATGAAAATCTTCAACAACACACGGGCTTGGGTCAGTGAGGACAGGGAGATGGGTGGCAAGGGCAGGAGTGATTATGGCCTACTTTTGTAAAAAGTTATCCTGGCATGACTAGAATAAATATTCTTAATCATATCCACCATCACACTGCCACAGATAATATAAATGTCATTCATATTTAACACCAAAAATTTGTTATTAATTGCTGTTCTTAGTTGTAGTTTTACCATTCCAATTTTGTCTGTAGCCTAATATTAGATAAATCTCTATTCAAGAAATATAAGCAAGTTTGTGGGAGAGGAAGTCTTAGAAGCCTGCTCAGAGACCACAGGAGTCCAACCTCAGATTCAGTGTTTGCTTCAAATAATCCTTAAGTGGATAAGTGCATATTAAGAACATATACCCAGGGGTGCCTGGGTGATTCAGTTGGTTAAGTGACTGCCTCCGGCTCAGGTCATGATCCTGGAGACCCGGGATTGAGTCCCACATCGGGCTCCCTGCTCAGCGGGAAGCCTGCTTCTCCCTCTCTCAGTCCCTTTTCTTGTGTTCCCTCTCTGGCTGTGTTTCTCTCTGTCAAATAAATAAAATCTTTAAAAAAAAAAAAAAAGAACATATATCCAAGAAATCTTTAAATCTTTAATAATTCTACAAAACCCTCCATTTACAATTTAGTTCCTACGTTTTCTGCACAGAAAACATGTCAACACCAGATATAGACCATCATGTATATATTACGCTACTATTTGCTTTACAAATGGATAAAAATAAAAATATATATTTTATTTGCTTGTATCTACAGAAGAGGCCTGGAAAAATGCATCAGAAATTGATATTCCTAGTTTCCTGATTACTGGGCTGGGAAAAGAAGGCTGAACACATGGAGCCCAGGGTAGAGGGAGACTTCACTGTATAATTTTTATATATTTTTAATTTTGAAACATGTTTAGTGTTTTGCATATTCAAGTACAATTTTAAAGAAACAAGTGAGTTATTTTTAAAATTGAAAGCTAGGGTGCCTGGGTGGCTCAGTGGGTCAAAGCCCCTGCCTTCAGCTCAGGTCATGATCCCAGAGTCCTGGGATTGAGGCCCTCGTGGGACTCTCTGCTCAGCAGGGAGCCTGTTTCCTCTGCTGTCTCTGCCTGCCTCTCTGCCTACTTGTGATCTCTCTCTGTGTCAAATAAATAAAAATAATAATAATACTAAAATTGAAAGCTATGTTATACCCTGAGATTTTGAACCAAATAAAATTCCACGTGAATTGAACTGAATTAGGATTTTTTTTAGGCTAACTATCAGGGATATCTAAATTAGTCAAGTCTTAATTTCATAATTAAGGATATATCTATATTTTATAAATTTCTCTTGATAAATCCCTTTTATAAATCCTTATCAAATCATGTTTTATACTTTCAACAAGACTGAACTGCCCTAAATCATTAAACTATCCTCAGGGTTGATCATCATAGATTTTGAATTTCCTAGGAAGGATAATCCCAATTTTTTGCCATTTTTTTTATTGTTACTAAAAATTTTTTTCCAGTGTTTCAAGATTCATTCCCCATTCCCCACACCCAGTGCTCCACACTTTAGGTGTCCCCAGTACCCACCACCAGGCTCTCCCATCCCTCCCCCCCGCTCCCTCGAAGTCCCTCAGTTTGTTTCTGTGTCCAAAGTCTCTGTTGTTTTGTTTCCCTCCCTAGATTACCCTAGTTCCCATTTGCTTTCCTTCTCCCACTGTCCTCCAGTTTGCCCCTCATGCACCGCAAGTAAGTGAAACCATGTGATACTTGACTTTCTCTTCTTGGCTTATTTCACTCAGTATAATCTCTTCCAGTCCAGTCCATGTTGCTACAAAAGTTGGATATTCATCCTTTCTGACGGAGGC
>PITA01028769.1:0-18855 GCA_004023965.1 Spilogale gracilis | reverse complement strand
ACAGCAGGGGTCCTGAGGGGGCATGCACGGAGGGGGGAGCTGGGGACAGCAGGGGTCCCCAGGGGGCACGCACTGGGGGGGCGGTGGACAACAGGGGTCCCGAACTATTTGGAGCAGTTGCTGCACACTTGAGCTTGTGCCGTCCGCTGGGGTGGGGATGGGGCCATGCACAGGCTGGAGGTGGGTGCTCCTTCCCCCGCTGGCTCCCCCTCCTCCTGGTTCTCAGATTTGAGCTGGGGGCAGGCAGTGCTTCGGGGGGCTGGGAGCTTTGGGGTGCAGCCTGGCAGCTGGCAGTCAAACAGGCCTCCTCCCTCCCTCCCTCCTTCCTTCCTTCCTTCCGGCCTAGCTTTCTCCTGCCTCTCCCTCCCCTTCCTGGGGGGAGCGGCAATCAAACAAACAGGCATCAGCTCAGGGCCCCAGGAGCGGAGTGGGCACCGGCCCCTGCAGCTGTGAGCTGTGGCAGCATCAGACGCCCCTCCCGGCGGCCGTGGCTGCTGCCTGCACCCTGCCCCTTGAGGAGAGCAGCCCCTGAGCAGCCCTGCAGTGCCTGCTCTGAGTCAGGGCCCCTGGGCCTCGGGAGCCCCTGGGCAGGACGCGGAGCCAAGGAGTGGCTTCTGGGCTTGACCCTGGCACCCAGGTCTGGGAAGGGAGGCACGCAGGGGTGCAGGGACACCCTCCTGGGCCCGGGAGCCCCGGATGCCCCGGCCCCTGGTGCTTGCCCGTGGAGGGGTCCACGGAGTCCGTCTTATTCCCCCTTCGCTTCCACCCCGAAGTCAGAGAGGTGCTTCTCCGACTGCGTGGAGGGGGCAGCCCTGGTCCGGGCCGTGGCCAGCTCCTGCAACGCGGGCGTGTGCAGATAGGGGAGCCCGGGCTTGGGCAGGGGCGAAGCCGGCACCGGGCCCTCATCCAGGGCTGCCTGTGGGCCGGAGAGGCAGGCCATGATGGGTCCCTGCTTGCCTGGCATAGGCCAACTAAGGATTTCTGCGCCCGTGCCTTCGGGCAAGTCTCACGCCAGTGCTCTGTGCCTCAGTCTCCGTGTGTGGCTTGGAGGGGTGGACAGGCCCATAGGAACTCCGTGGATCAAGGACCTGCTGCCGGGCCTGGCTCTGCCGTGCTCAGACAGCTCTCCCTGCCTGTGCTCTCTCGTCAGGCCCCCAGCCTTCCTGGGGAAGTTACGGGGCTGCGGCCCTCACGGCACATGGTGTTCGGGGCACATTGTGACTCACGGGGTGGCTCTGCCGTGCCCACCCTTGCCGACAGGTGCTGCTGCCCTCCAGGGCCACCGGAGTTCCTCTAGTTCTCATTTTCAAGTTCAGTAAAGGTGTTGATCCCCGATTTTGTGAATGACTGGAGTTTCCGATGGTTCCGCTGAGGCTGCTCACCAGTGGAGTTAGGGTTCAGGAGGCTCTCCCACCCCCGGCTGGACTGTGGGATTCCAGGCTGGCATCCTGCGGCCCCGCTCCCACGGAGCGCGGAGGAGGGGGCAGTGCCCGGTGGGCAGGGGGCAGATGCGGGTGAGCGCTCGCAGGGGCGGGGACCTCCAGGACCACCCACCCTTCGGGCTGGCCACCCCCAGCATCCAGGGACAGGTTCATAAATCTCTGGATAAGGGTTTTGGTCAGAGTCACGTGTGCCGAATCCCGACTGGACCGCTTGATAGTGATGTCCCAGTGCGTAATGGTATCTTTACATAATGGTAACCCGAGACTCGGGGGCCTTTGGAACACAGTGCCCCAGGGTTCAGGGAGGCAAGTGGTCCCCGGGGCCTCAAGGGGTGCAGCTGGGGTGGGCCCCCTGGCCTGGGGTGTCTCCGGGCGGAGGCCAGTCCATTGTGGGCGAGGACAGTTGGCAGATGGGCTGGCTGAGGCGCGAGGAGGGGCCCGGGCTTGCCCAGGGCTTTCTGCAGGGTGGCTCCTCTGGTTCCCGCTGCTGTGCTGGGGGTTCCGCCGCCCGAGGGCCATGGGTTCAGCACCAGAGAGCCTTCCTCCTGGGGAGGCTGCTTCCTGCTCAGCCCTCAGGGTGGGCTGGGGAAGCCGAAGTAGCTCTCATCGGGGCTTTGAAATCCCAGAGATGAAGGCCCGTGTGTGGGAGGTCCCAGCCTCTCCCCACAGCCTGTGGCCTGGCACACATCCCGGCCCTGTCCACGAGGCCCCCTCGGAAGCAGGCCTCTCTCCGGGGCCTCACGGGTCGACGGGCCGTGTTCACCAGGGCAGGCTTGGGCAGGGTGGCGTGTCAAGGCCACGGGACTTGGGGAGGGAGGGTCAGCCTCCTGAGGGCAGGCAGCTGTGGGGACACAGGGCCTCCGCTCCCTGTCTGCAGGTGCGGCTGTAGGAGCATGGCCCTGGGCTCTCAGCTCCGTGCACGTGCACGAGTGAGCGTGCCCTCAGGGTGAACAGCAGCCTTGCTCGGGGCTTTTAGCTCCGCCCCCCGAGTGCAAGGGCAGAGGGACCCACAGCTCCGGGACCGGCAGCTCATGGTGCGCAGCCATTCCAGGTGGACAGGTGGCTGTCTGGCCCCCCTGCCTGGTTGGGCATCGGAGAGCCTGCCGATGGCAGCTGTCAGCCTGCTTGCCCTCCAGCTGTGCCCTCGGGCCCAGCCTGAGCCCTAGTGCCAGGGCCGGCGACCGTCGGGGGGTGCCACCTTGGAGGGGGCGTTCCCGGTGCTCTGGGCTCCCGTCGGTGGGAATTTGTGGCATGAACCATTAGGATCACTGTGGGTTTAGATCACCATGGGTGCCGGGGTCTGACCTTTGCTGTGGTCTCTGCCCTGGGGCCTGGGGGGGCAGGCCGGGCAGTGTGGGTTCCTGACCGCCTTCCTCTGGGTTCTTGTCTTGCAGACTTCTCCACCCAGGTGAACTCCTCGTCCCTGAACTCCCCCACGGGGCGTGGGTCCATGGCCGCCCCCTCGCTGCACCCCTCTCTGGGCCCTGGCATTGGTTCCTCGCTCGGCTCCCCGGGACCGCTACACTCGCCCATCAGCACGCTGAGCTCCCCCATCAACGGCATGGGCCCTCCCTTCTCGGTCATCAGCTCCCCCATGGGCCCCCACTCCATGTCAGTGCCCACCACGCCCACCCTGGGCTTCGGCACGGGCAGCCCCCAGGTAAGTGCAGAGGCGAGGACCCCTCCTGTGGACCCTGGGGGCACGCGCTGTCATTTCCACCCTTTATCTCTGGGAACCGGAGCCTCAGAGAGGAGGCCCGAGCCTGACTTTGTGTCCGGATCTGGCCGACTCCCCAGCCCTTGACTCTCGGAGGTCACCAGCCAAGCTTGCTGCAGCTGGTCCTCTACCCCAGTAGGGCCTGCCCTTCGCGGGGCTCCCTGCTCCCAGGGCCCGGCTCTGTAGGTGGGGGCTCTGTGTTTCTCAGGTTTAAACCCGCCTCCGTGGAGCCTCTGCCCCTTCCTGGCCCTCCGCTCCCGGCCTCTGCTCAGCCCGTGCCAGGTGGTTTGAGCAGCCCTGGGCCCCGATCCCAGGGCCTACATCCAGGCTCCACACAGATGCACCCATCCCAGGCCGGCCCTAGCTCATCTGTCGGCTTAGGGGTCTTTTCCACAGTCACGTGTTCAGGACAGTCTGCCTTTGGGGGTTTCGTCTCCGGAAGCAGCTGGTGCCGGCGGGGCCTGGCTCGGTCTGGCTCTCGCGGTGGGCATCCTGGAGGCCTGGCCCACCCTGTCCTGGGCACCTGTTGTCCAAACCCGTGCCGAGTTGTCCTGGGCTCTTCGGGAGACCCTGCATTGTGAAGGCGCCCCAGGGCCCATCTGGGCCTCCCCTCTCCCGGCTCCATGTGGTTCCCGCTGGATTTCTTGGTGGGTGGCCGGGAGACCTACCTGAATCCTTGCAGGCCGTTCCTCTCTGTGGGGCCCAGCTGTCGTTCCTGAAGTGGGCAGGGCTTTGTGGTCTGAGCCCAAGCCCGGGTGCAGCCCTTCTTCCCCCAGTAGATGGGCGCCCCTGTGGGAGAGAGCCGTGGTGGACGACACAGCCTCAGGACAGCCTGCTGGGGAGAGACGTGAAGTGCAGGCGTCTCTGCCCAGAGCCACACATCCACCTGTGCCAGCTGTGTCCCATGGGCTCCCAGGCCCCTGCTGCCTCGCGCCTGGTACGGGAGGCCTGGGGCAGCCCTGAGCTGAGCCGCCCGCTGCCCATCTGCCTGGGCCTCTAGAGCTGGTCTTGGTGTCCGATCTTGCTGGCTTTTCCAGAGTGATCTCGTCAGCCCTTGGTGGGGGGGTGCAGAAGAGTAGGGCCTCGGGCGTCAGTGCTGAGCTCCGTGCCACCTGGGCCCCAGCGGGCAGGAGGCCTGAGGCGCTGGCTGCCTTCCTCGGCCTGGGCGGGCTATTTTTAGCGCGGCCACCCCACCCCCATTCTTGCTGGCCGCACACCGCCATGCAGGGGACGAGAGGGCACATGGGGACTGAGGACCGTGATGGAGGCAGGCGTCTGTGGACCCTCGGCCCCGCGACCAGTCCCGGACACCCTGAGGGCTCGTGCACAGCAGGAGCGTGGCCATGGCCGTGACGCCCTTCAAAGCTCGAGGCCGCCTGCCCCTTGGTACTGGCCACCCGTCTGGGGGTAGGGGCGGCACGGCGCTGGGGGGGAGGGGGTTTCAGGGCCGCATCTGTCCTGTTCTCTGTTATTCTCTGCACACAGCCAGGTTCCTGGTACTTAGTGGGTGCCGGTTGAACCCAGGTTTTGTGTGGAAAGGGGCCCCAGGTCCCATGAAGCTGATGGAGGGGGCCAGGGCAAGGCTTGGGCTGGTGGGGACAGACCCGGTGTGTCCCAGATGGGCACTACTGTCCTGGGGTCGGCTGCCCGTCTGTCTGTGTCCCTCAGTCAGCTGGGCCACGGCGGGTTCTGCCACGGTCTGAGCCCCCCACCCTGTGCTCGGCCTCTGCTCTGGCTGCCCTTCTCGGGTGGCCTCCGTCTCCCCAGAACTTTGCCACCAGCCCCGTGCCCCCAGAGCTCCTTCCCGGAGTGAGTGCAGCTTCTGGGTTTCAGCAGCTTGTCTTGGCAACCTGGGGTTCCCCGTATTCATGGGAGTGTGGGTGGAGTTCAAAGGGGGGCATGCCCCACCCCCTGCCCCAAACCACAACCGCGAAGTCATGTTGCCGGAACCAGTGAGGTTCTCTGCTGTTGTTGGGGAAGGCCTGGCGCCCTGCCGAGGGCCGTCCGCTCCATCCCGCATAGCTGGGGGGAGGGGCTCAGCATCCGAGTCCACCCGCTTGGGCCCACCCAGAAGTGGTTGCCTGGAGGTCCAGGCTGGCCAAGTGCCCAGCGGCCCCTCATCTCTTCCTCGTCTGGGGGCTCCCATCAGCGCTCATCCCAGCTCATCCCGGAGCCTGCTCGCCACACCTGGCCCGCCGTGTCCAGGCCTCCGCAGCCTAGGGGAGCGTCCTTGGTGTGCGATCTGCTCGGGCCAGCGGGGCGGCTGGTGCTGCCTGCTCTTTGTTGAGGGTCCTGCGGCCGTGAGGCTCCGGGGCACGGCGTCCAGGTGAGGCATGTGCATGTCACAGGGTGTGCCGCTGCCTTGATGGCGGTGTGAGGCCCGCCAGGCCGAGGACCTGCTCTTGTGTGTGGCAGGCCTGAGCCTTCAGCCCCAGCTCTGGCCCCGGGTGATGGCTTCCCCCGGGGGTTGGTGGAAGGGGCCTCCTGTGGGCCCTGGAGGAAGGGCGTGGGCGCGGAAGAGAGGAGCCTCGTGAGGCGGCGGGAGATGCTGCGGCGCATCGGGGAGGCAGGTGGTCATTTTAGTTAAGTCCTGTAGGCTCCGGTGGGAACTGAAATAAACACCAAGGATATGAAAGGGGAAATGAGACGGGCCCCGCCCTGGCCGTAGCGCGTGGCTGTCAGGCTCCAGCGAGGGGCTGCTGGTGCTGTGGGTCTTCCCAGAGGTGCGGTGGGGTGGGGTGCAGGAGGGGAGCAGTCCTCCAAAGGTGGTGGGCTGGGGACGGGCGTGTGCAAGGCAGAACGACGCCCCAGGAGTCGCACTGTGCTCTGGGAGCGGGGCGCCCAGCCCAAGGGCCCCAGCTTGGAGCTGGGGCAGCGGGGTAGAGCGAGCCCTGAGCCAGCAGCCTTGCGCAGTGGGGACTGCCTACCAGTTGAGGCAAGGGAGCGGAGCGGGTGGCTCTAGGCCTGTGGTGAGTGGGGTCTCCAGCCCAGCCTTTGTCTTCCCACACGTGCAGGGTCCCCTAGGCTTCCCCCGTGCGAATACCCTGCTCTTGGGAAGCCCGGGCCCCGGAGGGCAGGGATGCCCCAGCATGTGGGTGGGGGCCACAGCACTGACCATCCATCCTGCCTGTGGCTTCTTCCCCCGGGGGGCCCCAGCCAGCCCTCCTCCCTCTTGTGCCCCTGCCTCAGTTTACCCAGAGCATGTACCAGTCCCGAGGGCCTGCATGCACACAGGAGGCTGGGAGGGCAGGTGGCCCGCTAGCCACCCAGCACGGTGTGGGCAAGCAGGAAGGGGAGATGCCCAGGTTCCTCTCCCTGGTGCTCCTATGTGGATCCAGCCACGTGGAGTCCTGATGGGGCTCCCACAGTTGGGGACAGGCCTCCTGCTCTGGGTCCTGGGCGGTTCCTGCAGGTGGGCCCATGGGGACCAGCCCTCGCCCCCCAGCTGTACCTTCTGCTGCCCTTTTCCAAACAGTCCTACAGTTTCCCCACCCGGACACAGTGGCTCGGCGGCCCCTCTGCCCAGGACCGGCTGGCGACGCCTCCTCGTGGGGGCTGGCCAAGGGCCGAGGTGGCTGCCCTGGCATCCGCTCCATTATCCTGCCAGCAGCCCTCAGTCCTCCGCTGTCCGGTGCAGAGTGACTGAGTAATTTCCCAAAGCCACACAGCGAATGGAGGAGGAGGCATGACCCAGAGGCCCTGCTGTAGGGGCACTGCCACCCCACGCCCCTCCTCCCGCTGTCCCCACCCGGCCCGCGAGCTCCGCAGCACTGCCTCTCGGAGCGCCTGGCTGGCTGCCTACTGGCTGGGGTCACCAAGCGGCTCTGGACAAGCTGGCCTCTTGGGGCCTCGGTTTCCCCTTCTGCAGCATATGGGTGTCCCCTCGGTGCTCACCACCTGCCAGTTTGAGGCCCGAGCTTAACCTGCTCCGCCAGTCCCCTGACCCGGGAAATGGGGGTGCTCTACGGGGTGCACGCGAGCCCAGGCCGATGCTGGAGCACTTAGACTGTGCTCCTTCTCAGTCCCCTGCCTTCCCTGGGGGCCACTCCTGGTGCCCGTGGACGGAGCGCAGTGGGCCTGCTGGCTTGCCTGGGGGGCTGCTCTGTTCTACATGGCACCCCACCCGAGTCCCACAGGGGTTAAGTGTCCTCACAGAGGGTGGGGCAGGGACCGAGCACGGGCGTGGGGCCCCGTGGAGGCCCGCGGGGGAGGAGGCCAGGGGTGGCTTCTGCTGCTTGTGCCTTCAGCCCAGGCTCTTCCTGCCCCGTGGGAAAAGGGGCAGTGGGGGTTGGGGGTCCTTGGGGAAGGAAGGAGGCGAGCTTCCCGCTGGCAGGAGGGGCCCGGGGCTACCAGGGGGCAGCGTGGCGCCTGTCGTCCTTCCCCAGGGACACCCGCACCACCCGGTTTCCGCCTCCATTGGGTTTGCAGAAGTGGGGGTGCGGGGGTGCCGCGCAGCTGGGGGAGATGGGCCGGCCTGCAGGCCCCCGCGGGGAGCACCTCTGGGTGCTGACAGGAGCGCTGGGCTGGACACAGCAGAACCCAAACTGCTGTGTCACCGCTGTGTCACAGCCACGCGGCTGCTACCAGGGTGACTGGTGAGTTTCCCACGGCTTCCTCCGGCCGCTGGGGAGGGGAGGGGCCGTGCACGCCTGCAGCCACGTGACCCGGGACCACCCTGTCCCCCCAGGCCCCCAGCGCGACCTGCTGACGTGGACCCCAGCTCTCTTGCCTTGCTGGGACCAGGCCTCGGTGCCCGCCTGTGGGTTGGTGGGACCCCGAAGTGCCTGCCTCATGGGGTCACGGGTCCACGTGGTCCTGTCCAGGGCATGCTCAGTAATGGGGCGCGGTTTGTTAGCCTAGTGAGGGGCAGGGGGGTGTGAGGCCTGGGGTCGACCAGGGGAGGGTGAAGTCTCACGGGCATGGCCGCTGCCAGCAGCCCGGGTGCCGCTCAGTGGGGCTGGGCCCTGCCCCTGCAGGGCTCCTCTCTGAGCCTCGGTTTCCCTCTGTAAAGTGCGGGTACGTCGGTGCCTTCCTTACTGTAGGGCTGGTGCAGGGGGATGTTGGCACGCGCTCCCTGGACACCTCTGGTTTTCCCTCCTCAGCTCAGCTCACCCATGAACCCCGTCAGCAGCAGCGAGGACATCAAGCCCCCGCTGGGCCTCAATGGTGTCCTCAAAGTCCCGGCCCACCCCTCAGGGAACATGGCGTCTTTCACCAAGCACATCTGTGCCATCTGTGGGGACCGCTCCTCAGGTAGGCTGCCGCGGGAGCTGCGGGGTCCCCCACAGGCAGGGCGCGGGGCGGCGGGGGGCTGGCGGGGCCCGGGCTGGGGGCGGCGTGCCCGCGGGGTCCCCACAGGTAGGGTGCGGGGCTGCAGGGCTGCGGGGAGGCAGGGGTGCTGGCGGGGCCCGGGCTGGGGCGGCGTGCCCGCGGGGTCCCCCACAGGCAGGGCGCGGGGCTGCGGGGGGACGGGAAGCTGGCGGGGGCCCGGGCTGGGGGCGGGAGCCGCGGGGTCCCCCACAGGCAGAGCGCGGGGCTGCGTGGAGGGGGGGGCTGGCGGGGGCCCGGGCTGGGGGCGGGAGCCGTGGGGTCCCCCACAGGCAGAGCGCGGGGCTGCATGGAGGGGGGGGCTGGCGGGGCCCGGGCTGGGGGCGGGAGGCGGGGGGCTGGCGGGGGCCCGGGCTGGGGGCGGCGTGCTCACGGGCCCCTCCCGCAGGCAAGCACTACGGGGTGTACAGCTGTGAGGGCTGCAAGGGCTTCTTCAAGCGGACGGTGCGGAAGGACCTGACCTACACCTGCCGGGACAACAAGGACTGCCTGATCGACAAGCGGCAGCGGAACCGCTGTCAGTACTGCCGCTACCAGAAGTGTCTGGCCATGGGCATGAAGCGGGAAGGTAGGCGCGGGCAGGCGCTGGCGGCCAGGGGCGGCCCCGGGCTCCCGTGTGCCCGGGCGCTCGCTCCTGCCGAGTGCACCGCTGCACGGTGGGCCTCGCTCGACCTTTGCTGCACGTCCGCGGGGCGCGCCGGGCTCGCAGAGGGACCTGAGTCCGTCCGTCCAGCCCTGAGGCGGACTCCCGCTGCTCAGACCCTCCTCAAGGTCGTGGCGGCCTGGCGCACCGGCTCCGGGGCCCCGGGCAAGGACGGAAGCACAGCGAGTGCAGAGGCGAGAGGTGGGGTCCGAGCAGGGGGAGCCCAGGGATGTGGGTGCCTGTGCGTCCTGAGCCGTCTGGCCAGGGGCTGCTTTGGGAGGCTGGGCAGGGACAGCGCCGACGGGACAGACTGGAGCAGGGAGCTGCGGAGACCGTGCGGGTGCGCCCAAGCCCTCTGGGTGCCAGGGTCGCCCTGGGCCCCGCTTCCCTCTGTGCACCTGGTGGAGGCGCCGTGGGTCCTCAGAGCAGCCGGGTTCTTGGGCTTGGATTTGGGGGCCCTTTTATTGAAACATTTGTTAGGGACAGGGTGTGGGGAACGCTGGCCTGGAGGGTCACTCCCCAGAGGCCACTAAACCCGTCCAACGATTCAGCCAGACTTGGTCTGAGCCCTCGGCCCCAGCTTGGCAGTGTGACGCCCCTCCGCCCAGCCCCTCACTCTGTGGGCCTCAGTTTCCCCATCTGCAGGCTTAGTGACTACTGCATCCTGGGTGACCGTCTGCACCCGTTCTGGAAGGCGGCAGGGGTGGGGGGGTCCATCGTGCTAAGCCTCGTGCCTGGGCTCTCGTGGGGCTGGGGAGGTGCCGTCTGGGGTCAGGGGCTCTGTGTCCGCTCCCGTCTGTGCCGCCGCCGTTCCCTGTGGGGTCCCCGGGCTGGGGTCCCACCACCCAAGATTGTCCCCTCATTTCCTGTTTTAGCCCCAGCCGGGCCATGCGGTCCGGCAGGATTCCTGCACGAGGCTGCCAGAGCCAGCAGGAGATGGCACCGCCCCGGGCAAGGGGAGCCACAGGGGCTGGCCCGGGCTGTGTGGCGTGTGCGCCCCTGGCCTCCCCGGGGCGCCTGTGTCCTCTAGTGCTTGGTCCGCCCACTCGTCCTCATGCAGGCAGAGAGACTGAAGCCCACGGGGTCCACAGGGCCCAGGCCTTATCCAGGGTCACGTGCCAGTTGGGACGCAGGCCTCTGGCTCCCGGTGCTACCCTCAGTCCTTTAGGCCATCCCGGGGCAGAGGAAGCACGTGCCCCCGCCTAGGACGCCTGCACCTGGCACCAGTCCCTCTGGGTGCCCCTGCATTCAGGGAGGGCTTGCTGGGGGAGGTCCGTGCAGCGTGTTGCCAGGACGGGAACTCAGGCAGGGGGAGTGCATCGCAGACAGCGGACCGGTGCGGGTGCCAGCATGCTGTGGGGAGGAGGGGAGGCTCGCTCCTGTCGAGGACAGCCGAGCACAGAGCGAGCTTGGGTCAGTGCCTGCACTCCTGGTGCCAGGCGCCACGCTGGGCCTGGGGCGTGCGGCGGTGAGCTGTGGGCACGCATCCACTGAGAGTAGTTGTCGCATTACCCAGCGGGGCCCCCTGGTGTGGTCAGTGTCGATCCAGGAACCCGGCTATGGGCTGGTGTCCAGCCTGATGCCTTAACAACGGGAGGGAGTCGGGCAGACTGTGAGCTCGGTCGGAAGGCACGGCGTGCGCCGAAGCTGGGAACATGAGCAGGTAGAGCACACTGCGAGGCCTGGGTGCCGTTCCGAGCCTCAGAGAGCGACCCTCCGCATGGGTCCCTGGACGGTCCAGGAAATGCTGATCTCTTCCTTGGGCTCCCTCAGCCTGGCCGCTTGGAGCCTGGGCACCGGCAGACTCCAGCTGCCTGAGCCCCTGCCCCGCCAGGCCTGGGAGAGGCTGGGTGGTGCCGCTGTCTTGTCCCCGTGGAGTTGCAGAGTGTTAGCCTGGGGTTGGCCTGCTCGGCCCCTGCCCTGGTGTCCACGGGGACAGGCCTTATGTGTAGGGCCTCACTGGGCACCAAGCCCCATTGCCGTGCTCGCTCTGCCTCCTTCAGCCGTGCTGCCCTACGCTTCTCAGAGAGACAGGTGGGCTGCAGAGGTGGGCACTGGTGGGGGCCGCCCCGTCAGCTTGGTCCAGAGTTGTGCCAGCCCGTGTGTCTCTCTTGCTTCGCTCTCTCGCTACCTCGTCTGATGGATAAATCTGGTGCTTTAGGGAGCGTTGCTGAGGCAGCACACAGCCCTTGAGGCCTGATTTATGGGCCGTTAGATAAATACCTGATCCCGTCAGGACCCACCTCTTCCTTGTCTCATACTGGATTTATAAGTCACCAACGTGCAGTAAAAACCCTCCCACGGAGACACAGCTGGGCCTCTTCTCCGCGCTTGCTTGCTGTGCGGCTGGACGGCGGGTTTCCCGGTGCGCGGGCACAGGGCACAGCCTCCGATTTGGGCAGAGTGACCCATGGCCCTGCAGGGAGCGCCGCCGCCTCCCAGGCTGGAGGCCTGTGGCTGGGTATTGGGAACTGCCCCCTGTCCCCCAGACCTGGTCCTGAAACCACTCCTTGCCTCTCTCTTGTCTTGGAGAAGAGCTGGAGCCCTTGGCGGCTGTAGGACCGTGGGGCAGCGCAGGGGAGTGGTGGTCGGGAGCACATAGGGTTTGAGGTGCAGGCTTCTGGGCTGGCCGGGGCTGCGGGGCCCCGCAGGGAGCTTGCGATCACAGCCCTGGTACGGGCATGGCAGTGGGCTCGCCCCCAGTGCAGCCCAGGAGGGAGCAGCTCAGGGTTGGCACCGGGACTGGCTGGCCACGGGAGAGCACACGAGGGGCTGGCTCGGGCTCAGGGCGGACGGGGCCCCTCCTCGTTGGCGCGGGCAGATAGCATCTCTGTTGGGCAACCAGGGGCCTGCGCACACAAGCACGGCCTGGGACTCGCTCCGCCGCATTCCCGGGGGAGGTGGGGGCTGAGGCCCAGGTGGGAGATGCCGGCCGGCCGCCAGGCTGAGCCCGGACCTGTCTGCTGGAGCGCGGGTGGCAGGGCTGGGGCGGGGGGGGGGGCGCTGCTGGAGTGATGGGGGGACCTGGCCCCCACCTGGGGTGATGCTGAGCCAGGCTGGAGGGTTGCCCCACTGCCCACCTCTCTGCTTCCTTCTTCCCCTCCAGGAAGGCCTCTCCCTGCTTCCTTCCTGCCTCCCTTTGCTTTCCGAGCCCCGTCTCCCGAGCACATGTGTGTGCACGCATGGGTGTGTGCGTGTGTGTGCTTGCACAAGCGTCCCACACACTCCTGCTGTGGAGGAGGAGCCCAGCTGGGTTGGCGTGCTGCCCCAACAATACCGAGCCCCTGTTCCCACGTGTGACCGTGGGGCCGGCAGTGGCTCCCCGCAGGTCGTTGGAAGCACGGGGCTGTGGGGTCGGAGAGCAGAGAGCGCGTGTGTGTGAGTGTGAGCGGGGTCACTCCTGGGTGCCGACTCCTTGTCCTGAACTAAGTGCCCTGAGGGCAGGAGGGATGTGTCCTCTGAGCTAGAGAGCCCAGTCGGTCGTCGGGACAGACCCTTCTCCAGGTCTGACGAAGGGGCACTAGCTAGGCCAGGGCCTTTCGGTTTCCGTCATTCCCGCCTGATCCAGGGGCTGCACGGGGCAGAGGAAAGCCCCACCTCCCGGCTTCCTGCCCAGCCCAGCAGCCTGGTGGGACGGCAGTGGACACGGCGGTAGGTCAGGAGTGGCCCGCTCCAGCCAAGGGGTCCTGCCCCCCCGCCCCCACGTCAGCATCTCCCCGGATTGGGAGTGGAGCCCCCATCCCAGCCTGTGCCTCTCTGGTCTTCCTGGGGTCCTGTAGCGCTCAGACCTGGGGGGACGATGAGGCCCTGTGTTCGCGACGCCTCCTGCCCAAGGCTTCCTGGCGCCAGCAGAACGTAAGGCCTGCCTGACTCCGTCTCCGAGGTGACTGAGCTGGCAAGACATAAATCCCAGGCTCCCTCCTGCCCCCTCCGCTGTCTATAAATAAAACCCTAATATCTTTAATGATTCTGCTCAGAGCTGCCGGCCCTCCGTGGCTTCAAAGTGCTTCACGAGGCGTTGGCTAAGTAATTCGCGCCGCCCCCATGGAGGAGCCAGGTGCTGGGGCCCCCCCGCTGCTGCCCCCACCTCGGGACCACCCCATCCGAGCCGCCCGCTGTCCTGGGAGCTCAGCCGTGCCCTCTGCTGCTCCGGGCCTGCCGCCTCAGCTGGGAAGACGAGGAGCCTCTTGGCTGCGTGCTGGCTCTGACGGTTTCAGATTCTGCCCAGAGCACAGACCCCGAGGACCACCCCATCCTTGGGGGCTCGGACACGGGCCCACCTGCACATGGGGTGCGTCACCCTGGTTGCTGGCCATATGGCTGGGGTGGCTCTCCTAGGCTCTTATCCTGTGCCCTGGGGCTGAGCGGGCGACCAAGGAAGGGCTGGAGGCCTGGCCAGAGAGGGGCCAGAGGATGGCTGGCCGGCCGCGGCCATTGCCAGCTCGAGCAGGAGCCCCACCCCTCCCCCCCACCATCAGAGTTTCTGGAAGAGCCCGGCTTGCAACAGCTCTGACTTGGGGCCTCCTGCCGGTCCCCTCGGCCCAGCCGGTGTGGTGTGAGGGTGCTGGCCTGCCCGTCCTTGAGGCTTGCCTGGCAAGTCCCCTCACTGGGCTCCATGCCCTGGGTCCCGGAGAGTGTAGCCTCCAGCACGCATGGCTCTAGACAGCTACTCGGCGGAGCACGAGGGGCCCCCGGGGGGTCGAGAAGTGTTCATGTGAAGTGTTAGGGGCTGTGGGCCATGTTACGGGAACGCAGCAGGCCTGGGGGAGCCCCCCGACCCCTGGGCTGGGGAGTGAGGGGAGTGAGGGCTGGCTGACCTCGGGAGCTGTGGCCTTAGGAGGAAGCGGCAGCTGGGAACCAAGGCTGGGCAGAGGGCACCCGAGCCGTGGACCCCCCTCCTCCTGCCCTCCTCCCTCCTGCCGGTGCCTCAGTTTGCCAGGCCCAGCAGAGAGCCCAGGGCAGAGGGACGGGTCATGCAGCCTGAGTTCGGACCCTCAGAGCCAGAGCCATGGGTGGGTCTGGGGGCTCAGAGACATGAGGGAACTGTGCGTCACCCCCTAGAGATGTCAGATCCGTAGGAGGCCGAGCCCCATCTCAGGCCCAGGGACCATCACATTTAGGAAGCCGCTGGAGGGGCCGCACCTCCCGCTCTCTGGAAGGCACTGCCCCAGGGCGCTGAGCGCGGAGCACCACGGGAGCGTGAGGGGGTGAGGGCAGGGCGCCAGGCTGCGGCTCTGCAGGGACTGGGGCTCCAGTCTGACTCTGGGGGCGTCAGTCTGGGCTGGGTCAGAGGTAGAGAGTGGGAGATGGCCTAAGGAAGGCTTGGTGGAGAGAGGGAGCGGGTACCAGCAGCGGGCCAGCAGCCGTGGGAGGGCCGTGGCAGGGCCCTGAGGCACCTCGGCTGTGCCCACACCTCCAGGCCGCCTGGAAGTTGGGCCACGGGCCAGAGGCCCTACTCCTGTCCGAGTCCGCTGATCCGAGCTGGCCTCTGGGCTTCTGTGCGGGAGCGTGCCCTGGGCGGGTGCAGCGTCCTGCAGACGGCACTGTGTGTCAGCTCTGTGCTCCACCCTGGGCCCCCCAGCACCTGTGTCTGTGCCTCTCCCGGGGCAGCTCGGGGCGCACTCCGGGACTGGGGAGGCCAAGCTCCGGGAGGTGGCGTGAGTGCTGCCCCGTGGTCTGGGCTCCGGGCGGGGGGTCTGGGCGTCTGTCCAGGTGAAGGTGCTGTGGGGCCCATGGGCCCGCTGGGGGCGGTCTCCGGAGGACGGCTTCTGCCAGCCCCTGCCCGGCTCTCGAAGCCCTGGGATTTCCGGTAAGGGAGTGAGCAGCCTGGGCCTGGCGTGTGGATCATCTCTTACGAGGAGCCTTCTGGACCTGGCGTGGGCTCTGGCCCCAGGGCCCTGCTGGGTGGGCCATTTCCAGGCTCTTCCTGTCCGCTGGGATGGGCACGTGGCTGGAGGTTTCAGTGCTGCACTCTGAAGTCACCTCGCCAAGCTCCCACTCTGTGATGGGGTCTCCGGGGGCCGCAGGAAGCCGCGGGCCTCGTCTGGGGCAGGGGCCGGGGAGCCGGTGCCTGGAGGCCGTGGCCACCCGCGGGGTCTGGTGGAGGGGCAGGTTTAAACATCTCTGGCTTAGGAGAGTAGGACCGCAGAGGGTGGGCTCGGGAGAGGCCCGTCCTGCTGCTGCCGTGATGGCATCTGGGGGCCCCCGGTCCCTAGCTGGCTCAGGCTTGAGCAGTGCCGTGTAGACAGCCCTTCCCAGCCCCGTGGCACTTCTCCCTGCTGTGGACTCATTTGCCCCTGTCCAGGACGCTTGGTGCTCCTACCAGAGCAGAGGGATGGAGGTGGGGGTCAGCCCGGGGGGCCGCAGCTGCCTCAGGAGCCGTGAGGGAGGTCCGCGGCCTGGCCCGTCTGGGGAGGGGCAGCTCGAGCTGCAAAGGAGGTCTGTAAGCACACCACTGCGGGGCGCCCTGGCCTCCCTTCTGTCCACGTGGGTCTCCATGTGGCGGCGTGGAAATCAGTGCCTCCCTCTCTGCCTCCTTCCCTCGGCTTCTGTCCCTGCTGGGCTGTCCCCTGACGGTCCCCGTGTTCAGCCCTCCACCCCCACCCCAGCAGGCCAGCCCCGGTCATCCTGCTTACACTCGGGATTGGCCTCCAGCTTCTGGTGTCCCCTGGGACCCCTCCTCTTTCTACAACTGGAGATAAGTGAGACCCTGTGTAGGAACTCGCCCCCTGTCCCCACGGGTACCCCTTGTGATTCTCGAGCCGCTGGGAGAGGTCCGTTGACCAGGAGCAGCTCTGCTCTGGCTCTGGGCCTCTTGTGCGTGCTGTCTTTCTTCTCTGTCTGAACTGTTACCCGTGTCTTCTCGCCACTTCTTCCAGGAAGCCTTCCTGGCTTTGTCTGAGTTCATAGTCCACTGAAGCCTTTCTCACTGCATATTGGGAGTCCTGCTGAGCTGCCAGTCAGCTCCGTGAGAGCTGGCCTCGCTTGCTGGGTCTAATGTACTCCTGGACGGGTGCCGGTGGGGCGTTCGTTGGGTGAATTAGTGAAGGGCGGGTATGCTCTGTGTTCTGGGCATGCATGGCTGCTGGAGGCCAGACCTGGGGCCGAGATGGAGTGGGGGTCCACCCAGCCCCGAGCAGCACCTCCCTTGGCGACCCTGGCGGGCACCCTGGCTCGGGGCGGGGCTGCAGGCTGACCACACCCCCGCCCCCCACAGCTGTCCAGGAGGAGCGGCAGCGGGGCAAGGACAGGAATGAGAATGAGGTGGAGTCCACAAGCAGCGCCAACGAGGACATGCCAGTGGAGAAGATTCTGGAGGCGGAGCTGGCCGTCGAGCCCAAGACTGAGACGTACGTGGACGCGAACATGGGGCTGAACCCCAACTCGGTGAGCTCCGCCCCTGCCCACACGGCCTCCCCTGGGGCGGTAAGGGCCCTGGTGGGTGTTGCTGGGTGGGAGGCCCCAGCCGTCGGGCCGTGCTGACAGCCGGGACCCAGCACGTGCTGTCGGGCTCCACGTGGCCTCGGGCCATTGCTCAGCTGGGTTTCGGGGATCCTGTATCTGCCCCAGGCGTGCAGCCTGTGGTGTGATTTCTCCACTGCGCTTGTGTGGGGCCAGGGCCGGGGTCAGAGCCCTGTGCCCGGCCCCGAGGTGACACCGGCTGCTCTCCGTCTGCGTCTCTCCCTCCACCTGGCCTGAGTGGCCCCCACCGTGCAGGACACACCTCGCTCGGGCCCCTGAAGCGCCAGGGCCTTTGCACGTGCGGCTCCCTCTGATTCCTCCTCAGGCTTCTGTCTGGCCTGAGGTGTCTGTTTTCCCAGTCCACCCCCCCCCATGGCCCTGCGCAGATGGGCCGGGACCCGTGGCGGGGTAGAGCTTCCATCCTGCCCTCTGGCCCCCAGCAGTCAGTAGTGGGGCGTTGTTAACTCTCCTTCCCTGCCGCATGCCCAGGGGTGGGCACTCACACACAGCCCTCATCCCAGGCCAGGAGGGTCCCACATGCCCGCAAGGCCCCTGTGGCCGTGTGCTGGGCCGTCCCTGCTCCCCTGCGCCGCCCGGCATAGCATGGCCCCACCCAGACTTGTGCCCATCAGGGAGAAGGTGCCCTGGGGCCGAGCCCACTCCGTGCCTGGCCGTCCTGTCCCCGTGAGGGGAGGGGAGACCGGCTTCGAGGCTTTCACGACTGAGTAGAAATTTCAGAAAAAGTCGGGACAAAGGGTCGCCAAGTAAGGACGTGACTAGAAAAAGCCAGAGCTGCCCTCTAATGCCCCTGGTTTGGGCCACACAGAGGGGCTGGCCGAGGGGGGAGCACGTCATCTCGTGATGGGCACGTGCCTGCCTGCCCGTGTCTGACCTTGCCGCGGCTTCCTCTGGGCCAGCCTGGGGCCTCCTGGGGACGGCATGTTGGGCCCCGTCCCTCAGATGGCGGGGGGGCTCACTCGGCGTCAGAACAGCCACTGGCACCTCTGGAGCTCGGGGTTCCCGCCATCGTGTGTCGGGGCACGCTCACTTGGAGGCCCGGCTGCAGAGGCCAGCCTACCCGGGAGTGCCTCGGGGGCTGCCCTGGGTTCCTAGGGGGCCGACGGCTGGTGGCCAAGGAGGCTGGTTCCCTTCGCCCGCGCCAGAGCCTCCTTCCAGGTGTCCTTCACATCCCCCCGCCCAGCTTCCCCGGGCCCCTCTCCACCTGCCTGGGCCCGGGCTCTCCTCTCACCGGGCTGCCCCAAGCCTCTGAGGAGCAGAGCCTGGCCAGGGTGGAACCCGCTAGAACCCAGGCCCGGCCTGTGGCACGCGAGCCGCTGCGTGGGTCTGGCGCCGGGACCCTGTGCAGGCCAGCCTCTGCACCTGTGTGAATCACGGGGGGTTGCTGGGCTGGGCACTCGGCCCCAGGTGTCAGGGTGGTACTGGGTCCGATCAGCCGGGAACGGAGGGGGCACTTGGGGTGAGGGCCCGTGTGGCGGCGTTCTGGGTGCTGGCTCCCTGGGCTGTGGGTCCCGTGTGCCTCAGAAGGCCTGGCTAACGCCTGCCCCTGCAGCTCTGTGTCCCCGGCTGCGCACCCCTGCCCCTTCTGACCCGGCGGCCGCTGTGCCCCTTTGTTCCCAGGCATCCCACGCGTGCCCTTGGCGGGCACACGGCACCTCCCGCTAGGGCGGGTTTCTATCGGGGGAAGCTCTTCCCCGGCCATCGTTTGTGCTTGTCACCCTTCCCTCCCTCAGGACCCAGAGGGTCCACTGGCCAGGAGCCAGGGAGGGGGCTCCCCTGAGGTCTGCCTGGGTTTCCTCATCTGTGACAGTGAGAGGAGAGTCCCTGTGGCTAGGACTTTCTGGAAGGTCCTCTGATGCCCCTATCTGTGTGCTGTCTCCACACACGGTAGGAAGAAGTGGCCTGGAGGGGCCAGCACTGACCGCCCCCTCGGAGTCCCCTCCCAGCTTGGCACTCACACCTGCACCTCAGTTTCCCCGACTGTGACCGGGTCAGCTGGCCCCCCCCACTGAGAGCTTCTGTTAACAGCAGGAATCTTAGTCTCTCGCGGTCCCGGAGGTCCGGGGTCCACAGCGAGCATCGGGACGAGAGTCGCGGTGTCGCGGGGCTGGTTCCTTCTGGGGAGGACGTCCCCCAGCCCTTCCCGGTGCTGGAGGCCCTGCGTCCTTGGCCCCGGCCCTCCTCCAGCGTCAAGCCAGCCGCTTCTCTCCTGCTCATCTCTGACCCCTGTCTCCCTCCTCAGGGAC
>PITA01028768.1:0-18865 GCA_004023965.1 Spilogale gracilis | reverse complement strand
AAAAAAAAATAAAATAAAAAATAATAAAAAATATATAAAAAATAAAAATAAATTAAAAGTGTTATGGGGTGTTGTATTGGGTATCACGTTGTGATAAGAAGGGGGCTAAAAACTGAAAGAAGAAAAACTGCGAGAATGTAATTTTAAGCTTAAAGTGGAAGCTTTATAAGTAAAACTAGAAAAAAGTTTAAAAAAGTAAATGAGATGGAAAACTTTATCAATGAGTTGTAGAGCTTTTGGTACTTGTAGTCAGTGCCAGGAGTTTAATAAATTGCCTTTCCCCCGATTTGGGGTTTTGCATTGGAATGTTGTCCTGAGCTTCTGGCGTGCTTTCTGGGGGTGGGGCGTGCCATTCCCTTTCAGTCCTTTTACCTGGGCTGTGTCTCTCGGCCCCCTTGCTAGAGACTGATCTCAATGGTAACCAGATTATCAGGTTACAATTCTCTGGTAGCGGAGCGTTGTTCTTTTATGTCTTTTTTCAGCAGTTGAGGAAGTCAGGTCAGAGCAAGATGTCTGCGCCCAGACCTCCCTCCCAGAGAGAGCCTCTACACAGAGAGGGGCTCTTTCCCACCTCCCGGTTGGCAGCCTGTCACAGCTGGGCTGGCGCAGATGTTGTATTGATTTCTGCCCCCGCCCCCGCTTGTTGCTTCACTCCTGCACCTCAAAGCCACAACTCCTTTTGGATCGCGTGACCTTGTCTGTGCCCTGGGACCTGCGGCCTCTCCGGTCCCACGCAAGTCTGTAAAGTCGCCTTCCCTGGGGGGTACATGCCTCGCCCATGGGGTGGAGAGAAGCGGGAGAGAAACGCAGCGGCAGAAAAATAGAATCCACGCCCGCCTGTCTCACAGCAGCTGCGGTGGCGGCGGCAGCGGCGCCAGCAGTAGAAAAAAAATTTTAAAAAGTCTCCTTGCCGGGGCGCCTGGGTGGCTCAGTTGGTTGAACGACTGCCTTCGGCTCGGGTCGTGGTCCCGGAGACCCGGGATCGAGTCCCACATTGGGCTCTCTGCTCGGCAGGGGGCCTGCTTCTCCCTCTCTCACCCCCCTGCTTGTGTTCCCTCTCTGGCTCTGTTTCTCTCTGTCAAATAAATAAAATCTTTAAAAAAAAAAAAATAAAAATAAAAAGTCTCCTTGCCTTGCCGCGGGCTCCGCTGTGTTCCCATTTCTGTCTCACCCCAATTCAGACCGTAATCTGCTGTTATTCCTCACTCACAGAGCACTTTTGTTTTGGGGTTTTTGCTTTCAATGGTTCAGCTCTGCGGGCTTCCTCCCCCACACCCCTGTCTCTGGGGGCAAGCCTCCGGTCCCTCTTACTTGTTTCTACCTTTTTGCTGATGGTCCTTGTCTCCCGTGGTGATCCAGAAGTGCAAAATATCCCATTTCAGGCTGATTTCATGGGTGTTCACAGTGGTCCTGTAGTGGTTTTTTTGCTGGAATTCAGCTCTCTTCAGGGAACTCCATGAAATGTGGTCACCTGGCCTTCTGCCATCTTGACTCCCTCTGTCCCATTTCTTTGAAAAAAAAAAAGTGATGGTATTTTGATAGAGATTGCATTAAATGTGTAGATTGCTTTAGGTAGCATAGACATGTTCACAATATTTGTTCTTCCAATCCATGAGCATGGGATGTTTTTCCATTTCTTTGTGTTTCTCTCAATTTCTTTCATGAGTATTTTATAGTTTTCCGAGTACCGATTCTTTGCCTCTTTGGTTAGGTTTATTCCTAGATATCTTATGGTTTTGGATTCAATGTAAATGGGATTGACTCCTAAATTTCTCTTTCTTCTGTCTTGCTTTTGGTGTTTAGAAATATAACTGATTTCTCTTCATTGATTTTATATCCTGATGCTTTACTGAATTCCTATATGAGTTCTAAAAGTTTTGGAGTGGAGTCTTTTGGGTTTTTCACATAAAGTATCATATCTGTAAAGAGTGAGAGTTTGACTTCTTTGCTGATTTGGATGCCTTTTATTTATTTTTGTTGTCTTATTGCTGAGACTAGGACTTCCAGTATTATGTTGAATAGCAGTGGTAATAGTGGACAGCCCTATCGTGTTCCTGATCTTAGGGGAAAAGCTCTCAGTTTTTCCTCATTAAGAATGATATTTGATGTGGGTTTTTCATAGATGGATTTTATGATATTGAGTTATGTACCCTCTATCCTACGCTGTGAAGAGTTTTGATCAAGAATGCTGTAATTTGTCAAATTCTTTTTTAGCATCTTTTGAGAGGATCATATGGTTCTTGCTGTTTCTTTTATCAATGTACTGTATCACACTGATTGATTTGTGGATGTTGAACCAATCTTGCAGCCCAGGAATCAATCTCTCTTGATCGAGTACCTTTTAATGCACTGTTGGGTCCTATTGGCTAGTATTTTGATGAGAATTTTTGCATCTGTGTTCATCAAGGATATTGGTCTGTAATTCTCCTTTTTGTGGGGTCTTTGTCTGGTTTTGGAATCAAGGAAATGCTGGCCTCATAAAATGAGTTTGGAAGTTTTCCTTCCATTTCTATTTTTTCGAATAGTTTCAGAAGAATAGGTATTAATTCTTCTTAAAATGTTTGGTAGAATTCTCCTAGGAAATCTTCTGGTTCTGGGGCTCTTATTTGTTGGGAGATTTTTCATGACTGCTTCAATCTCCTTACTGATTATGGGCTTGTTCAGGTTTTTTATTTCTCCCTGGTTCAGTTTGAGTAGTTCATATGTCTCTAGCAATGCATTCATTTCTTCCAGATTGTCAACTTTTCTGGTGTATAGTTACTCATAATATGTTCTTATAATTGTATTTCTTTGGTGTTGGTTCTGATCTTTCCTCTTTCATTCGTGATTTTATTAATTTGGGTCCTTTCTCTCTCTCTCTCTCTCTCTCTCTCTCTCTCTCTTTTGATAAGTTTCTCCAGGGGCTTATCAATCTTGTTTATTCTCTCAAAGAACCAGCTCTTAGTTTTGTTGATTTGTTCTACTGTTCTTTTGATTTCTATTTCATTGATTTTTGCTCTGATCTTTAATATTTCTCTTCTCCTGGGTTTAGGCCCTTTTTGCTGTTCTTTCTCCAGCTCCTTTAGGTGTAGGGTTAGGTTGTGTACTTGAGACCTTTCTTGTTTCTTGGGAAAGGTTGTATTGCTATATACTTTTCTCTCAGGACTGTCTTTGCTGTGTCCCAAAGATTTTGAACAGTTGTATTTTCATTTTCATTTTTTCCATGAATTTTTAAAAATTCCTCTTTAATTTCCCAGTTGGCCCATTCATTCTTTAGTAGATACTCTTTAGCCTCCATGTATTTGTGTTCTTTCTGGCTTTCCCTTTGTGGTTAAGTTCTAGTTTCAAAGAATTGTGGTCTGAAAATATTCAGGGAATGGTCCCAATCTTTTGGTACCAGTTTAGACCTGATTTGTGACCCAGGATATGATCTATTCTGGAGAATGTTCCATGTGCAGTATGGAATGTTCTGAAAAGATCTAGGATGTCTATCTGGTCCAGTGTGCCATTTAAAGCCTTTATTTTCTTGTTGATCTTTTGCTTAGATGATCTGTCCATTTCAGTGAGGAGCACATAAAAGTCCCTTACTTTTATTGTATTATTGTCAATGTGTTTCTTTGATTTAGTTATTAATTGGTTTATATAATTGGCTGCTCCCGTGTTAGGGGCATAAATATTTAAAATTCTTAGCTTTTCTTGTTGGACAGACCCTTTAAGTGTGATATAGCATCCTTCCTCATATCTTATTATAGTCTTTGGCTTAAAATATAATTTGTCTGATAGGATTGCCACCCAAGCTTTCTTTTGATGTCTATTAGCATAGTAAATCATTTTCCCACACTCACTTTAAATATGGAGGTGTTTTGGGGTCTAAAATGAGTTTCTTGGAGACAGCATATCGATAGGTCTTGTCTTTTTATCCATTATGAATCCTGTGTCTTTTGATTGGGGGCATTTAGCCCATTTACAGTCAGGGTAACTATTGAAAGATATGAATTTAGTTCCATTGTATCACCTGTAAGGTGACTATTAGTGTATATTGTCTCTGTTCCTTTCTGATCTGTTAATTCTAGGCTCTCTCTTTGCTTAGAGGACCTCTTTCAATATTTCTGGTAGGGCTGGTTTGGTGATTGCAAATTATTTTAGTTTTTGTTTGTTATAGAAGTTTTAATTTCCCATTTTATTTTCAGTGACAGCCTAGCTGGATATGCTGCATACTTTTCTTGTTTAGTGCTCTGAATATATCATGCCAGTCTTTTCTGGCCTGCCAGGTCTCTGTGGATAGGTCTGCTGCCAATCTAATATTTCTGCCATTGTATGTTACAGACCTCTTGTCCTGAGCTGTTGTCAGGATTGTCTCTTTGTCACTGAGGCTTGTGAGTTTTACTGTTAGATGATGGGGTGTGGACCTATTTTGATTTATTTTTAGGAAGGTTCTCTCTGCTTCCTGGATTTTGATGCTTGTTCCCCTCACCAAATTAGGGAAATTCTCTGCTATAATTTATCCAATATACCTTCTGCCCCTCTCTCTCTTTCTTCTTCTTCTGGGATCCCAATTATTCTAATATTGTTTCATCTTATGATATCAGTTATCTCTTGAATTCTCCCCTTGTGGTCCAGTAGTTGTTTGTCTATCTTTTTCTTAGCTTCTTTATTTTCTATCATTTGGTCTTCTATATCATTAATTCTCTCTTCTGCCTCATTTATCTTAGCAGTAAGGGTCTCCATTTTTGATTGAACCTCATTAATAGCTTTTTAATTTCAACTTGTTTAGATTTTAGTTATTTCTCCAGAAAGGGATTCTCTAGTATCTTCCATGCTTTTTCAAGCCCAGCTAGCATCTTTATATTTGTCATTCTGAACTCTAGTTCTGACACCTTACTAATGTCCCTATTGACTAAGTCCCTAGCTATCAGTACTGACTCTTGTTCTTTTTTTTTTTTTTGAGGTGAATTTTTCTGCCTTGTCATTTTATCTAGATAAGAATAGATGAATGAGAGAACAAAACACTAAAAGGGTAGCAATGACCCCAGATAAATATGCACAAACCAAATCAGAAGGGGCCCAAAACTGGGGTGAAATAAAAGGAAAAATATCTGTATCTATATCTACATCTATCTACATCTATGTATATCTATCTGTCTTTCTCTATATATATGATTAGACTGGTGAATAGAACAGAGCCACACACTTGATTTTGGGTGTATTTTGGTCTGTTAGAAGAAACTGCCTCCAAAAATTTTAAGGAAAGAAAAAAATATATATGGGCATATACGATGAAGGGATGGAATATGACTGTAGAGATGAAAATTTAAAAAAGATTCTAAAAAAGGAATTGATAAGAAGTTGGTTGAAAAAAGAAAAAAGAGGAAAGAATGTGGTGAGACTGGAGATTAGAACAAAGCCATGCACTAGATTTAGGGTATATTTTTATCTATTAGAAGAAATAGTATCCCAAAATTTCAAAGAAAGAAAAACCTATATGTACACAAAAAATAAGTTTAAATACAATGAAGGAATAGAATGTGACTACTAAAACAATGAAAAATAAAAAAGATTTTTTAAAAAAAGGAATTGATAAGATAAAATAATTAAAAATGTTAAAATAGGAAAGAAAAAATTTTAAAAATAGAATAAGAAAAAATAAAATTAAAAAATTTAACTCTGAAAAACTAATGAATCATGGGGAAAAACGCATGAATTCTATGTGGTGCGTTCCCCTATTTCTGGAGTTCTGCAGTTCTCATTGATCCATGAACTTGGTATTGGCTGGATATTGTATTGATTCTCAAATGTCTGTGCCCCAGGCGGAAGTGCCCCGCCCTTGCCAGGGGCCACACCAAGGATCTGCTCAGTTCTCTCAGAGCTTTTGTTCCCTGAACACTTTCCGTATAGCTTTGGAGGATGGGACTGAAGATGGTGGCTTCCCAGTCTCCAGCCCAGAGAAGCTGAGAGCTCGGGGCCCCACTCCTCGTGCGCCCCCAGAGAAAAGCAGTCAGTCAGGCCTTTCTTCCTGGTCTCTGGTCGCTGCGCTCTGTGCTCACCGGCCTGTGACCCAGCATTTCTATCTCTGGCGCTCCGCCCCATTTGGAATCTCCAAACCCAGCAGATTCCTGCAGCGCACTCCCGTGCCACTTCTCCTGGAGGAGGAAGGCGGGGGTCTCCCTGGATCTGCTACTTGTGGGGTCCCTGCTCGAAGATCAGCAGTCTGACTGTACCTTGAATCCAGTTTAAGGTAAGCCCGAGCTGAGAGCCCCCTCCTCGGCTCCGTCTCTGCTGCCAGCTTTCTCACTCTGACACCTGGGGGCTCTGCTGCGCTCAGGTACCCCAGGTCCATCTGAGACCACGCTGTCCCCATGAGGACGAGGGTTCCACCCCCTGCTTAACCTCTGGGGTGCATCCCTCAGTGGAGCAAACTTCTTTTTTTTAAAAAAAATATTTTATTTATTTATTTGACAGCGAGAAACACAGCCAGAGAGGGAACATGAGCAGGAGGAGCGAGAGAGGGAGAAGCAGGCTTCCCGCTGAGCAGGGAGCCAGATACAGGGCTCAGTCCCAGGACTCCAGGATCATGACCTGAGCCAAAGGCAGATGCTTAATGACTGAGCCACCTTGGTGCCCCTGGAGCAGACTTCTAAAGGTTCTAATTTTGTGCTCTGCTGCTCTACTGCTGGCCAGGAGCTTCCCCTCCCCCTGCAGTCTGTCTTCCCAAATGTCGCCTCCAAGTCACTTCTACCTGTGTCCTACCTTCCAGAAAGTGGTCACTTTTGTGTTCCTAGAATTGCCACTCTTCTCTTCAATCTCCTGTTGAGTTTGTAGGTGTTCTGATTGGTTTGATAGCTATCTAGCTGAACTCCTGATGATATCTAGGTCTCCTACTCCTCAACCATCTTTCTCCTCCTGAAAGTAGTCTTAAGTAGGATATAGCCTTGCCCAAGGGCACTGAAGTTTGGATGGAGCCTGTTAGCAGAGGCCAAAGGCAGGAAGTAAAACTTAGTGCTCCTGGTACTTTTTAAACTTGGATAGTCACTGAATTTCTATAGTTAAAAAAAAAAGTGGGATGTGGCAAATAGAAATTTTAAAAAAGAAAGAACATACAGAACCAGTGACTGCTGGTTAAGGAAGAAGGCCTCTCTTCACACAGGTTCCAAGTTTCCAAAAAACACTCCTTTTCTGGGTCAAGGCCAACAGGCCGACAACATGCTTAGCCTCCAGGAAACAAGGCTTTTCTGCTTGTGGTCACTGTTTGCACATGGGAATGAATGCATGGCTGCAGGAGGAAGATGAGAGTGTAATTGGGAGATAGAGGTAGTCAAAGGAATTCAACTGAGAAATAACATACTGGCACAAACTTAGGACATAAAAATAAAATCAACTTCATAAGACCCAGAAAGCCTGATCCTTATGAAGTGTCCTCATAGACTGTCAACATACTTCTGCCCCCAACCCCCATCCCAGTCTCCTAACCCCTCCCCAGACCACGCCTTTGCTTCAGCCTGGATGGAAACCTGCAGCCTTTCCATCCTTCACCTGTCTTTGTCCAGAGAAGGCTGTGGCCAGCCATCCTGCCACCGCTGGTCCCCTGGACCCAGAGGCATGCACAGACCCACCCGAGCAAAGACGCCTCCGAGTGCCTCCAACACCCTGCCCCATCCTAACCCGCCCCTCCAAGCCTCACTGTCCTGAACTTGGACTGGTTTAACCACCTCCTCTTATACCTGGACTCCCTCCTGTGCTAGGACAGTGTGGCTCTGTAGGTAAGCATAGCATCTCAGTTAGTCTCAAAGGTGGACAGACAGACTCAGGGTGTCGAGTAGAGGCCAAGGCAGCAAGCTTGGGTTCCAGGTTGCTGGGATCTAATTCCTAGCTTCCTGCACTTACCACATGTGCTTTCTTGGATACTTATTTAACCTCTGTGGGCTTTAGTTTTCTCCGCTGGGAATGAATGAATGAATGAAATAAGAATAGTAATATTACCTACCTTACAGAGCTGGGATGTTTGTTGAATGAATTCATGCATGTCATGAGCTGAGGACAGTTCTTGACAGTGATCCGCAAGTGTTAGATATTTTTTGAAGCCTCTCTCTGCTTACCAGCTGTGAACTCTTGTGCACATGGTTTAATCAAGGCCCCAGCTTTAGAACTACCCTCCTCAGCATCCTGCAGCAGTGCATTCATTCCCATGAGCAGCCAGAGCAGTTAACAGGAAGGCCTTTTAACCTTCCGGCTCAGAATTTTTTTTTTAAGATTTTATTTATTTGACAGAGAGAAACACAGCCAGAGAGGGAACACAAGCAAGGGGAGTGAGAGAGGAAGAAGCAGGCGTGGGACTCGATCCTGGGTCTCCAGGATCATGACCCAAGGCGAAGGCAGTCGCCTAACCAACTGAGCCACCCAGGCACCCCTGGCTCAGAATGTTTTTACTTTTCTTGGCCATGACCCTGGAAATGAACACTTCCCTGTATATAGTGACTTGTGACATTCGTTCTCTTCTCCCCTATAAGGATCCATCAGTAGTTATATCTTTTCACTTCATTTCTTTTGCCTCTTTACATCTCTTTACACTTGGTCAAGGTTTCATTCTTTTACTTTTTTTTTCTAAATGCTGAGTTTAGTGATTTTCAAATGCAAAGCCCAAGACATTTCAAGAATGGGGTTAAGCACAGGATTATAGGAAATAGTGCAGAGAACCTTAAGAATGGCTCCAGTAACTATCAGAGCTGGAAACCTGGAGGCCTCCTGACTTCCTTCCTCTGCTTTGCATCTGACATCCAGTCATTTTCCACCAATTCTGACTTTTTTCTACTTATTGTTTTTTAAAGATTTGTTTTTTAAAGATTTAAAAAAAAAAACCCTACAACTTAGGTTTGCAGCACCATTGAGAGGAAGATGCAAAGGCTTGTCATATCTCCTTGGCCCCCCCAACATGTATTAGCCTCCCCACTATCGACATTCCCCTTCCCAAGTGGTGTGTTTACTACAATTGATGAACCTGCATTGACGCACGATAATTACCCAAAGTCCATAGTTCATGTGAGGGCTCACTTTGGGTGTCATACATCCTATGGGCTTGGATCAATGCATAAGGACAGGTATCCATCACTCTAATATTATACAGAGCATTTTCACTGCTCTAAAAATCCCTCTATGCTCTGCTTACTTTCCTTCCCCCATAATTCTGACTTTAAAGCCCCCTGAGTTGTCTCCCTCCCAACTTCACCATGTCTGTCTGGCTCAGGTCACCTAGACCTCTCATTTCATCACTCCAAGTGTCCCTAAGCTGGTGGCTCTGTCCCCAGTGGGGCTTCTCTTCTGAAACACATCCTTCCTTCTCTCCCCCTGTTGGATAGCCTGTGCAACCTTTCCAAACCAGAAACCTGACAAGCCCTTCTCTTAGTTAAAACTGTCCTAGTTCTCCTCATTCCTTCAGAGAAGGCCCAGAGTTTGGTTAGGACCATCACTCCTCACTGTTAACATTGCAAAAGTTCCTAGAGGCCTCCTTGCACCTCAACCCATGACAGCAGTTGAACTAGCAGTAACTGTCATTTGGAAAAAATGTATAATGCCAAAAAATACCATGACTCTCAGATGTATCTGAATTTTAAAAATCATTGTAAAATTTATTTCTATTTAAAATAGTAGCACATACATTTACAGTACTTATTCATTCAACAGTCACAGGTCAGAGCACTTAGGAATTTGAGGACTTCACCCACATAACTTTGTGACCCCCCAAAGTATCTGAGGGCTTATAGGTTGAAGATAATTGACCTAGAACTTAAGTTCCAAACTTCTTGCACCCTTCAGCTCTCCTAAAGGGCCTCTGTGTGCATTATCTTCCTACATCTATCCAAGCTCCAGCCATGGTGATCTCCTTTGTTTCTGAAGAGCATGCCAGAGCCTCTCACTCCTTCTCAGAGGGTCTCTGCACCCACTGCCTCCTCTGGTGATTTCTTACTCCTTTTTCAAACCCCATATCAAATGTCACCTCCTCTGATGAGGCCACTAATTTGCTATGCTTTTTTCTGTACAAAATTCAATTAGCACAAGCTTAATGTGTTGTAATTATATGTTGATATGCTTTTCTCTTCCTTTATAAGCTCCCTCTGCAAAGATACCTTGTTGGCTTTATCATCTGTTTCCCATCCACTATGACAGCTCTTGTGATTAGTTTCTGCTTAATAAATGTTAGACCAGTGAAAGGATGGAGGAGCAGTCTCTGAAGAGATTCGAGCTCATCAGAGTTGATGGTTAATGGAAGAGGGCCAACAGGCTGCCCAAGGTAAAGGATGTGCATTTTAATATAGACCCAGGGGAGCAGCAAATGATGGGCCACTCACATAAACCAGGAGGGTGGCGGCGTATGGAGACTGCCTTTTCCAGAGAGCCTCATGAGCCCTTCCTTTGTGTCACAGGTGGTTGTCCACTCTGCCTGTGGTTAGGGAAGGGAGCCCAGTGGACTGCTTTTTACCTCCTGGAGAGCTTGTCCCTAAGATCCCAACTGCTTCAGGATGGAATGCACATCTGCTAGTAGCCAGCACCCTCACTGTCTATCTTTTTTTCATTAGGAAGGCGAAAATTCCCCTTGTGGTGGGGAATCTAACCTCTGTAGGGTCTAATTTTCCTTCCCTTTCCCTATGTTTACCTGTTCTGTTTCTCAAATTCCACATATGAGTGAAATCTATGGTATTTGTCTTTCTCTGATGGACTCATTTCACTTAGCATAATACCCTGTAGTTCATCCACATCATTGCAAATGGCAAGATTTTATTCTTTTTGATGGCTGAGTAATATTCCATTGCATATATATACCACATCTTTTTTATCCATCCATCTGTCAGTGGGCATCTGGGCTCGTTCTGTAGTTTGGCCATCGTGGACATTGCTGCTATAAACATTGGGGTGCAAGAACATTGCCATTTTGAATTTTTCTTCATGCCTTGCTGCAAACCCATATCCTTCCTAACCCTTCCAGAGGTAACCATGATGTTGCATTTTATGTTTATCTTTCCCTGTTTTTAAAAATAATTCTTCCACATACATAGGTAGAGAAATAATATACATGTTTATTCATTTTATATATGAACTTCATTCTGTATGCATTCTTCTGTGACTTTTTTTTCAATCAACATTGTGATTAACAGTCATTAACTTATTTTCACTGTTGTGTTACATCCCAGTACATGAATATACTATAATTTTCCTGAAAGTAGGTCTGTAGATTATTTTTAATTAATGGCTATTATAAATAAAGATGCAATGAACACTAAGTACAGATCTTTGTATGGGCAAGTGTATTCATTTAGGTAACTAGCTAGAAGTGGAATTGCTGGGATGGTATGCTAAGGATAAGTTTAGCATAAGAAACTTCCAAAATGGAGCATTTGGGTGGCTCAGTCAGTTAAGTGTCTGCCTTCAGCCCATGTCATGTTCTTGGGATCCTGGGATCAAGCCCCACATCAGGCTCCCTGCTCAGTGGGGATTCTGCTTCTCCCTCTCCCTCTGCCTCTCCCCTCCACTTGTGTTCTCTGTCAAATAAATAAATAACATCTTAAAAAAATAAAAATAAAAATAAAAGAAACTTCCAAAGTAGTTGAACTAGTTTATAGTCCCATCATGGAATCTGAGAGTTCTAATTGCACCATATTCTTGTCAACACAACATTTTCATTTTCCTGAATGCTAATGATGTCCATCATCTATTCATGTACTTGTTTTCTATTATATATCTCTTTTGGAGACATGTCTGTTCAAACCTTTTTCCCATGTTTTAAACTGAGGTTTTGTCTTCCTTTTATTGAATTGTAAGAATTCTTTATATACTCTGTATACAAATTATTTGTCAGATATATACATGTGAATATTTTCTCCTAGTCTGAGACTTGCTTTTGACTTTTTAACAGCATCTTTTAAAGTAAAATTTTTTTAATATTGTTGCAAAACAGTTAACCAATTTTTCTTTTATAGTTTGTGTGCTTTCTGTCCTAAGAAACTTTTGCCCTTTTTTTCAGTCAGAAAGATTTTCTTCTAGATGGTTTATAGTTTTCATTTTTGTGTTTAGATATATGATCTTTTTCAAGATAATTTTGTGGGTGGGATTGGTCATGATCAGATTTATTCTTTCCACGTGTATATCCAGTTATACCAACACTAGATGTTGAAAAGACTACCCTCTCTCCATGGACTTACCTTGGCATCTGTACGTGGTAGGCAGAACAATGGCCTACGGTCCATGTTCCACCCTGACATATAAATACTAGGAAACGTGGCAAAGGGTAATTAAGGTTACAGGAGTGACCTTAAAATAGGGAGAGTATTCCTGGTGGTCTGGGTTGGTTTGATGTAATCAGAAAGATCCTTAACAATGGAAAAAGGAAACAGTGTAAGTTAGAGTGAGACAATATAAAAAGTACTTGACCCAGCGCTGCTGAATTTGAAGATGGAAGAAGCTGACCATAAGCCAAGGATTAAGGGCAACTTCTAAAAACTGGAAAAGACAAGAAAACAGATTCTTCCCTAGAACTTCTAGAAGGTTCATAGCCTTGCTGACATCTTGACTTCAACTCTGTTTTCTCAGTGTTGAACTTCTAATTTACAGAACCATAAAATAAATTTGTGTTGTTTTAAGTCACAAAATTGATGGCAACTTGTTATAGCACTGATGGGAAACTAATATGACACCATCAACTGACCATATATATGTAGATCTATTTCCATATTGTTCCATTGATCTAGATGTCTACTGTTATACCCTCTTGCATTTCCTTGCTTACTATAGCTTTTGCCACATTTTCTTGTTACTATAACTTTGTAATTTTATAGTAAATCTTAAAATTAGATAGTGTAAATTCTCTATTTGTTCTTCTTGAGGGACTTGGAGGGATGGGGTGGAGGGATGGGAAGAGCCTGGTGGTGGGTACTGGGGGCACCCATTGCATGGAGCACTGGGTGTGGGGAATGGGGAATGAATCTTGGAACACTGGAAAAAAATTTAAGTAACAATAAAAAATAAAATAAATTAAAAAAAATAGTCTTTGCTATTCTGGTTCCTTAGCATGTCCAAATAAATTTTAGAATCATCTTTCAATTTTTATATAAACACCCCCTAGAGTTTTGATTGAGATTGCACTGAAGCTATAGAACAGTTTGGGGAAAATTGACAAACATTATAACAATATTGAGTCCTGCTCTATTAACATGATATATATTTCTATTAGTCTTCTTCACTTTGCCTTTATTTTTTAGTTTTTAGTATATAAGTCAAAATATTTATACTTAAGAATTTCATGTTTTATGATGTTACTATAAATGGCATGGTTTTCTTATTCCAGTTTCCAGTTGAATGCTGGTAATTTATATAAGCACAATCTATTTTGTATATTGACTTTGTTAAACTCACTTATTAGTATTATGGATTATTTTTATATATTCCTAAGAATTTCTTACTTAAAGCTCTCCCTGTTTTATATTTTGTTTTAAATTATCTAGGACCACCAGTATAATGCTGGATAGAAACAGTGAGAGAAGACATCTTTGCCTTGTGAACAATTTTGGAGGTAATGCATTTAATCTTTCAATATTAAATATGATGCTGGCCGTAGAGTTTTTTATAGCTGTCCTTTATCATGTTGAGAAAGTTCCTTTTTATTCCTGGTTTGCTGAGAGATTGTGTCATGATTAGGTCTTGAAGTTTTCAAATGCTTTTTTCTCCATCTATTGAGGTGATAATAGGGTATTTCTTTTTTATTCTGTTAATATGCTGAATTACATTGATTTTTTTTTAATGTTAACCAATACTGCCTTTCTGGAATAAACCCCAATTAGTCAAGATGTATTATCTTTCTGTATATTGCTGAATTGAATTTGCTGGTATTTTCCTAAGGATTTTGTGTCTATGCTCACAAGTGAAATTAGCCTATAGTTCGCTTTTCTTGTAATATCTTTGTCTGGTTTTGTTCACAGTAATTCTGGACTCATAAATTATTTGGGAAGTGTTTCTTTTTATTCCATTTTCTAAAAGATCTTGTATAAAACTGGTACTATTTTCCCCCTTAAATATTTTATAGAATTTATGAGCAAAACCATCTGAATCATGTATTTTCTTTGTGGGAAGATTTTAAATTCAGAGATCAATTTCATTAATAGTTATACGACTATTCAGATTCATACTTTTTTTTAAGTGAGCTGTAGTATATTTTGTCTTTATTTTTAAAAAAATAATTTATTTTATTTGTTTTTATTTTTTTACACTTTTTTTTATTGTTACTTAAATTTTTTCCCCAGTGTTCCAAGATTCATTCCCCATTCCCCACACCCAGTGCTCCATGCAATAGGTGCCCTCAGTACCCACCACCAGGCTAACCCACCCTCTTTCTTCCAAAACCTTCAGTTTGTTTCTCAGAGTCCTCAGTCTCTCATGCTTCATCTCCTTCTCTAATTTAACCCAGTTCACATTTCCTTTCCTTCTCCCACTGTCCTCTATGTTACTCCTTATGCTCCACAAGTGAGTGAAACCATATGATACTTGACTTTCTCTGCTTGGCTTATTTCACTCAGCATAACCTCCTCCAAACCCATCCATGTTGCTACAAAAGTTAAGTATTCATCCTTTCTGTTGGAGCCATAATACTCCATTGTATATATGAACCATATCTTCCTTATCCATTCATCTGTTGAAGGGCACTTCTTTCCACACTTTGGCGATTGTGGCCACTGCTGCAATGAACATTGGGGTATATATGGCCCTTCTTTTCACTACTTCTGTATCTTTGGGGTAAATACCCAGTAGTGCACTTGCAGGGTCATAGGGTAGCTCTATTTTTAGTTTTTTAAGGAATCTCCACATTGTTTTCCAAAGTGGCAGCACCAACTTGCATTCCCACCAACAGTGTAAGAGGATTCCCCTTTTCCACAGCCTCTCCAACACTTATTGTTTCCTGTCCTGTTAATTTTAGCATTCTGACTGGTGTAAGGTGGTATCTCAATGTGGTTTTGATTTGAAACTTCCTAATAGCTAATGATGATGAACATTTTTTCATGTGTCTGTTACCCATTTGTATGTCTTCCATGGAGAAGTGTCTGTTTATGTCTCCAGCTCACTTTTTTGATGTGATCATCTTTTTTTTTTTTCTAGTTATTGAGCTTGAAGAATTCTTTATAGATATCGGATATTGGCCCTTTTTCTGTAGTGTCATTTGCGAATATCTTCTCTCATTCCCTGGGTTGCCTCTTTGTTTTGTTGATTTTCCTTTGCTGTGCAGAAGCTTTTTATTTTGATGAAGTCTCAAAAGTTCATTTTTGCTTTTGTTTCCTTTGCCTTTGGAGATGTGTCTTGAAAGAAGTTGCTGTGGCCAATGTCAAAAAGGTTACTGTCTATGTTCTCCTCTAGGATTTTGATAGATTCCTGTCTCATGTTGAGGTCTTTCATCCATTTTGAGTTTATCTTTGTGTGTGGTGTAAGAGAATGGTCGAGTTTCATTCTTCTATATGTAGTTGTCCAATTTTCCCAGCATCACTTACTGAAGAGACTGTGTTTTTTCCACTGGATATTTTTTCCTACTTTGTCGAAGATTATTTGACCACAGAGTTGAGGGTCCATATCTGGACTCTCTATCCTGTTCCACTGATCTATATGTCTGTTTTTGTGCCAGTACCATGCTATCTTGGTGATCACAGCTTAGTAATAAAGCTTATAATCAGGCTACATGATGCCCCCAGCTTTGTTTTACTTTTTCAACATTTCTTTAGCAATTCAGGGTCTTTTCTGGTTCCATATGAATTTTAGGATTGTTTGTTTCAGCACTTTGAAAAATGTTGGTAGAATTTTGATCAGGATAATGTTAGAAGTCCTTGCAACAGCAATCAGGCAACAAAAAGAAATAAAAGGTATTCAAATTGGCAAAGAAGAAGCCAAACTCTCTCTCTTTGCAGATGACATGATACTTTATATGGAAAACTCAAAAATCTTCACCCCTAAACTACTGAACTCATACAACAATTCAATAATGTGGCAGGATACAAAATCAATGCACAGAAATCAGTTGCATTCTTATACACTAACAATGAAAATATAGAAAGGGAAATCAGAGAATCGATTCTATTTACTATAGCATCAAAAACCATAAGATACCTTGGAAAAAAACCTAACCAAAGGAGTTAAGGATCTCTACTTGAGGAACTACAGAACATTCATGAAAGAAATTGAAGAGACACAAAAAGATGGAAAAGCATTCCATGCTCATGGATTGGAAGAATAAACATTGCTAAAATGTCTATACTGCACAGAGCAGTCTATACTTTTAATGCCATCCTGATCAAAATTCCACTTTTTTCAAAGTATCTGTCTTTCAAAGAATTTGCCCATTTCACTTCAAGTGTTGAATTTGTTAGCATAAAGTTAATAGTATTTCCTGAATGATTTGTAGTGATAACCCATATATATTCTTATTAGTGGTATTTTTTATTTCTCAGTCAAGCTCACTATAGTTTTATAAACAGCTATATTAATTTTCTTTTTTTAATTTAAATTCAGTTAGTCAACTTATAGTACATCATTAGTTTCATCATAATATAGTATATTAGATGTAGTGTTCAATATATTCATTTTCTTCAGAAACCATATTTTGATTTTATTAATTTTCTGAATTTTTAGATTAGCTTCTACTTCATTAATTTCTGCTCTTTATTATTTCTTTCCTTCTACTTACTTTGATCTTAATATGTTCTTCCTTTTATATTTTCTTAAGATAGCAGCTTAGATGAGTGATTTGAGACCTTTATTCTTTTTCTAATACAAGCACATAAAGCCATACATTTTCCTTAGAGCACTTTTTTAGCTTCATCTCACAACTGTTGATAGGTTTTGCTTTTGCTTCATTCAGTTCAAAATATGTTTTAATTTAGCTTGTGATTTTCCTTTTTGACATTGATTAATTAGAAAAGTTTGCTTTCCACTGGTTGTGGGGAATGGGGAATGAATCTTGAAACACTGGGGAAAAAATTTAAGTAACAATAAAAATAAAAAAATTTAAAAAAAGAAAAGTTTGCTTTAATTTCCAAATATCCATGGATTTTTCCAGATATATTTTTATTAGTAATTTCTCATTTCACTTTCTTGTATTCAGAGAATATACTCTATATGATTTCAATTCTTTTAAATTTGTTATTAATTTTTAAAAAATATTTGTTATTTATGTATTATCTTGGTGAATATTCCATGTAAACTTGAAAAGAATGTGTGGTCTGAGGTTGTTGCAAAGGTTGTTCTATAAATACCAATTACTTCCAGTTTTTTTCTAGCATTATTCATGTATTCAATATCCTTACTGATATACTGTCTATTCTATCATTTACTGAAAAAAGGCAGCTGAAATCTCTAACTGTGGATTCATGTATTTCTCCTTTCTGTTCTGTAATTTTTCTTTCATGTATTTTGAAGCTCTGTTATTGTGTGTTGTTTAATTTCCATGCATTTATGAGTTTTCTAATTTTCCTTTGTAATTCCATTGTGATTGGGAAAGATACTTGAAATTGTTCTTAATCTTCCTAAATCTGTTAAGATATTTTTTGTGACCTAGCATGTGATCTGTCCTGGAGAATTTTCTGTGAACCCTTGAGAAAAATGTGTGTTCTGCTGCTGTTGGGTTGAATGTTCTGTTAGGTCCATTTGGTCTATAGTGTTTTCAAATCTACTGTTTCCTTACTGATTTTCTGTTTGGGTGATATATCCATTATTGAGAGCAGGATATCAAAGTCTCCTATTATTGTTGTACTGCTATCTAATTTCTTCTTTCAGATATCTCAATGTTTATATATTTAGTCCCTCTGTTGCTGGATGCATAAATATTTATAATCATTATATCTTCCTGTTCAATTGACTCTTTTATCATTATGTAAAGACCTTATTTGTCACTTGTGACAGTTTTTGATGTAAAGCCTATTTTGTTTGATAATAAGTATAGCCATCCTACTCTCTTTCAGTTACCATTTGCATACAATATCTTTTTTCATCCCTTCGCTTTCAGCTATATGTGTCCTTAAATTTAAAGTGTGTCTCTTACAGACAGCATATAAATAGACTTTTTTTTATCCATTCAGTCACTCTATATCTGTTGATTGGTGAGCTTAATTCATTTAAGTTTAAAGTCATTATTGATGGATAAAAGCTTACTTTTGTCATTTTGTTCATTGTTTCTTTCTGTTCTATAGTTCTTTTGTTTCTCTTTTGCTGTCTTCCTTTGTGATTTGATTTTTTTCTTTTTGTAGTGATATACCTGGGTTCCTTGTCTTTTATATTTTTTGTATCTACTATAGATTTTTTCTTTGTGGTTACCATGGGGCTTGCCTGAAACTTCTTATAGTTATAACAATCTATTTTAAGCTGGTAACAATCACATACAAAAATTCTACATTTTATGTCCCCCATACTTCATGTTATTATCAGAATTTACTTCTTTTTACAATGTGTATTCATTAACACATTTTTATGGCTATAGTTATTTTTAACTTTTTAAAGTTATTTTTAATATTTTTGTCTTTTAACTTTTATACTTGAGTCAAAGTGATTTGTACACCAACATTATAGTATTACATTATTCTGTATTTGTCTATATATTTACCTCTACTAGTGGGATTTATGTCTTCATGTTTTGTTTAGCTTTATTTCATTTCAACTTGAAAGAGTCCCTTTAATCCTGGAAGAGAACATTGGCAGTAACCTCTTTGACATCAGCCACAGCAACTTCTTTCAAGACATGTCTCCAAAGGCAAAGGAGACAAAAGCGAAAATGAACTTCTGGGACTTCATCAAAATAAAAAGCTTCTGTACAGCAAAGGAAACAGTCAACAAAACAAAGAGGCAACCCACAGAATGGGAGAAGATATTTGCA
>PITA01028767.1:0-18858 GCA_004023965.1 Spilogale gracilis | reverse complement strand
TGACTATTGCTTGGACTATTGCTGCCCTGAATTCCATATCTGTCATATTGTTTATGTTCATTTCCAGTAATTCTGTGACCGAGGTTGCAGTCTCCGGGTTCTTCTTCTGTTGGGTGTTCCTTCTCTGAGTCATTGTGGCGAGGAGTGGTTGAGGGGGTGTATGGCTAGATATATCAGCCACTATTTAGGTGGATTGGTCTTTGGAAGGTTTTGGAGCAACCAGAGTTCACTACCGAAAAGGGAGGAGAAAGAAAAAAGAAAACGGAAGAGAGGAAGCAAGAAAAGACACCCCTGCAGAGCAGAGATGAAAGAATCAGAAACTAGAGATACAGTAGAATGCATCAACGAAACTAGAAGCTGGTTCTTTGAAAGAATCAATAAGATCGATAAACCATTGGCCAAACTAACCCAAAAGAAAAGCGAGAAGACCCAAATTAACAAAATCATGAATGAAAGGGGAGAGATCACGACTAACACCAAGGAAATAGAAACAATCATCAAAAATTACTATCAACAATTATATGCCAATAAGTTTAACAACCTAGAAGAGATGGATACATTCCTAGAAACCTATAAGCTCCCAAGAGTGAAACAGGAAGACATGGACGATCTGAATAGACCTATATCCAGTAATGAGATCGAAGCAGTGATCCAAAACCTCCCCAAAAACAAGAGTCCAGGCCCAGACGGATTCCCTGGGGAATTCTACCAAACATTCAAAGAAGAAATAACACCTATTCTCCTGAAGCTCTTTCAAAAAATAGAAACGGAAGAAAAACTTCCAGACTCTTTCTATGAAGCCAGCATCACTCTAATCCCCAAACCAGATAAAGACCCCATCAAAAAGGAGAACTTCAGACCAATATCGCTGATGAATACAGACACCAAGATTCTCAACAAGATCCTTGCTAACAGGATCCAACAATACATTAAAAAAATTATCCACCATGACCAGGTGGGTTTTATCCCAGGGATGCAGGGTTGGTTTAACACTCGCAAAACAATCAACGTGATAGAACAAATCAATAAGAAAAGAGAGAAAAACCACATGGTACTCTCAATTGATGCAGAAAAGGCATTTGACAAAATACAACATCCGTTCCTGGTCAAAACTCTTCAAAGTATAGGGATAGAGGGAACATTTCTCAACCTCATAAAATCTATCTACGAAAAACCGACAGCGAATATCATCCTCAATGGGGAAAAACCGACAGCCTTTTCTCTGAGATCAGGAACAAGGCAAGGATGCCCACTCTCACCACTACTATTCAACATAGTGTTAGAAGTCCTAGCAACAGCAATCAGACAACAGAAAGAAATAAAAGGTATCCAGATTGGCAAAGAGGAAGTCAAACTCTCTCTCTTTGCAGATGACATGATACTATATGTGGAAAACCCAAAAGACTCTACCCCCAAACTACTAGATCTCATACAACAATTTGGTAATGTGGCAGGATACAAAATCAACACGCAGAAATCAGTTGCATTCTTATACACTAACAACGGAAAAATAGAAAGGGAAATCAGAGAATCGATTCCATTTACTATAGCACCAAAAACCATAAGATACTTAGGAATAAACCTAACCAAAGAAGTCAAGGATCTGTACTCGAGGAACTACAGAACACTCATGAATGAAACTGAAGAAGACACAAAAAGATGGAAGAGCATTCCATGCTCATGGATCGGAAGAATAAACATTGTCAAAATGTCTATACTGCCCAGAGCAATCTACACTTTCAATGCCATTCCGATCAAAATTCCACCAACATTCTTCAAAACGTTAGAACAAACAATCCTCAAATTGATACAGAACCAAAAAAGACCCCGAATCGCTAAGGAATTGCTGAAGAAGAAAAGCAAAGCTGGGGGCATCTCATTACCTGACTTTAGGCTTTATTACAAAGCTATGATTACCAAGACAGCATGGTACTGGCACAAAAACAGAGAAATAGACCAATGGAACAGAGTGGAGATCCCACATATGGACCCACAAATCTACGGTCAAATCATCTTTGACAAAGCAGGAAAAAATATCCAGTGGAAAAAGGACAGCCTCTTCAATAAATGGTGCTGGGAAAATTGGACAGCTACATATAAAAGAATGAAACTAGACCATTCTCTTATACCACACACAAAGGCAAACTCGAAATGGATGAAAGACCTCAACATGAGGCAGGAATCCATCAAAATCCTGGAAGAGAACATAGGCAGCCACCTCTTTGACATCGGCCACAGCAACTTCTTTCAAGACACGTCTCCAAAGGCAAAGGAGACAAAAGTGAAAATGAACTTCTGGGACTTCATCAAAATAAAAAGCTTCTGTACAGCAAAGGAAACAGTCAACAAAACAAAGAGGCAACCCACGGAATGGGAGAGGATATTTGCAAATGACACTACAGACAAAGGGCTGGTATCCAAGATCTATAAAGAACTACTCAAACTCAACACCAAAAAGAAGATGAACACATCAAAAAATGGGCAAGAGACATGAAGAGGCACTTCTCCGTAGAAGATATACAAATGGCTAACAGACACATGAAAATATGTTCAGCGTCACTAGCTATCAGGGAAATTCAAATCAAAACCAGTATAAGATACCACCTTACGCCAGTCAGAATGGCAAAAATTAACAAGACAGAAAACAACAAGTGTTGGAGAGGCTGCGGAGAAAGGGGAACCCTCTTACACTGTTGGTGGGAATGTAAACTGGTGCAGCCGCTTTGGAAAACAGTGTGGAGATTCCTTAAAAAATTAAAGATAGAGCTACCCTATGACCCTGCAATTGCACTACTGGGCATTTACCCCTAAGTTACGGATGTAGTGAAAAGAAGGGCCATATGCACCCCAATGTTCATCGCAGCAATGGCCACAATTGCCAAACTGTGGAAAGAGCCAAGGTGCCCATCAACAGATGAATAGATAAAGAACATGTGGTACATATATACAATGGAATACTTACCTGCGGTGCATGAGGGGTAAACTGGAGGACAGTGGAAGAAGGAAAGCAAATGGGAACTAGGGTAATCTAGAGAGGGAAACAAAACAACAGAGACTTTGGACACAAAAACAAACTGAGGGACTTGGAGGGAGGGGGGTGGAGGGATGGGAGAGCCTGGTGGTGGGTACTGGGGACACCTAAAGCGTGGAGCACTGGGTGTGGGGAGCGGGGAATGAATCTTGGAACACTGGAAAAAAAAAATTAGTAACAATAAAAAAATAAATAAAATAAATAAATAAAACCTTGTCCTGGGCCACTTGGTGGCTCAGGTGGTTAGGTGTCGTCTGTCTGTGGCTCAGGTCATGATCTCTGGGTCTTGGGATCAACCCCTGCCCCCATGCTTACTCTCTGTCTCTCTCTCAAATAAATAAATAAAATCTTGAAAGAAAGAAAGAAGGTCGTGTCCTCTATGTTTGCATCTAGTGTTGATGTTGACGGTGGCAAGCACCAGAGGAGAACATGTGATTCAGATGGAAGGACAGTGAAAGCTCCGAGGGTCTGATCATCTCAAAATCCAAGAAACAAAATCGATTTTGCTCCCCAAACTGCTCAATAAAAATGAATGAGTGAATGAAGAATAACCAAAGAATAAAATAATACATGGGCTGTTCAAACAAACCAGGGATACTAACAAAGGCAGAGTCCAAGGTAGTCAGAAAGCTTCAGATGCTGATCGGGCTTTCATTAGAACTGGATGTTAGCACGTGTTAAAAGATAAACCAAGGCACAGTAAAATTTTTAAGAGTTTATTGAGCAAAATTCCATCACAACCGGGCAGTGCTGAACAGGAAGTGGCTAGGGCTGCTCCACCCACAGGGGGGGCACGGCCTATCCACCCCGCACCCCTGCCCAGCGGAAGGAAACTACGGGTGGACTCATTAGGTGCAGCGAGGGTCTGACTCAACCCTGACGTTGATGCTTCAATATTGGACCTCCCACTACAAAACTCATATATCGCTGCGTTGCCCTTTGCTGACATCTGCTGGCCCTTCCTTGTAAATAGACTGGCTTTGGCTAATTTTTTTTTAAGGTCACCTCAGAAAAAAGGCGGTTGGGTATGCCAGGCCTGACTGGGTAACTGGTACCGAGCTCGCCCTAAGGTCATATTTAACCATAAAACAGACAGCACCATCTGGGGCAGCAGTTCCCGGCCCCGACAATAAAGGCAGAGCCAGGCCCGATCCCCTGGAGGAGAGAACAGGGAAGCACAGCAGTCACCCTTCCCATGCAGAGCCGGTGGCTGCCACCGTGGCGCCAGGAGGCCGCAGGGTCTTGGTGACCCAAGCGGGACCGCTGAAGGTCTGGACGTCATCGGGCAGGGTGTCCGGGAAGAGGCCGCCCCGCAGAGAGGTCTGGAAGGCTGTGTGTGGGTCCGCCTGCGCTCTGGCCTGCTCTGTGGGGACTGGCAAGTGCCCAGAGGCATGGCAGGGGGCCGTAGCCCAGGGATTGGCGGGGCCTGGAGCTCCAGGCAGAGGGAAGGGCCTTGCTGAGGCCTGCGGGCACGACAAAGGCCGGAGGAGTTAAAAACCCACACACAGTTGCCAGTGACCGCGAGTAAAACCAAGCCTGACAGGAGCAAACCACCGCAGCTCCGACAACTTCAGTGCCTGTCCCAACAGAACTCCTTAAATGAGGATGACAAATCCCATCTCCTTACACCTCCAAGTCCTAGAGGAATCCCAGTTCAGCGATGAGGACCGAAGTTGGAATGCAACATTTGAATCAAGGCCGAGTTTACCCTTACAGCGAGAGCGTAGCGGGTGGATGTGGGCCTCAGTAACAGCGTGAGCGAAGCTTCTGGAGAGTGGCTTGTGCAAGACCCCTGCCTTAGTGGGGTGTGGGTGCTCAAGGTAGAGGCATCCTTTGCGGACAGAGACTGAGGGCTCGCTTGGGTGTGGAGAGTGCACATTGCAGATGGTGTTAGGGCGTGTGGGTCAGGGTCCAAACTAGAAAGTGTAATTGGAAAGATTATTCCAATGTCTCATGGCCTTTTTCTGAATGCATTAGTGGAAATACTCTATTAGGAGAATGGTCATGTGGGCCTTTTCCTTACGGTGGAGATAATGTGTGCATCTACTCGGTGCCCGTTTTTTCCAGGCCTGCGAACTGACAGCTCTCAGAACTGCCTGGAGAGCAAGCAAGCAACCCCTGCTCTGATTAAGAAAATCACTGATTTTCTGATGATTTTTCTGAACAAATCCCCTCCTAGCAGTCCTGTCTGTGAGTAAGTCAAGCAAACACGCTGGAGTTAAGGAATGACCAGGATTAAGGAAGGCGTGTCTGTGATTGCGGCTTCGGCACAGAAGGAACCCCGCAGTCCCAGAGGTGGGAGAGCTCCGCAGGGACCCGAGTGCCCTGAGAAACCTCAGGGAGGCCTTCTCAATTCAAAACTAGAGTCTGAATAAAAAGCTTCTGCACAGCAAAGGAAACAGTTAACAAAACAAAGAGACAACCCACAGAATGGGAGAAGATATTTGCAAGTGACACTACAGGCAAAGGGCTGATATCCAAGATCTATAAAGAACTACTCAGACTCAACACCCACAAAGAAGATGAACACATCAAAAAATGGGCAGGAGACATGAAGAGGCACTTCTCCGTAGAAGATATACAAATGGCCAACAGACACATGAAAAAATGTTCATCCTCACTAGCTATCAGGGAAATTCAGATCAAAACCACACTGAGATACCACCTTACACCAGTCAGAATGGCCAAAATTAACAGGACAGGAAACAACAAATGTTGGAGAGGCTGCGGAGAAAGGGGAACCCTCTTACGCTGTTGGTGGGAATGCAAGTTGGTGCGGCTCTTTTGGAAAACAGTGTGGAGAGTCCTTAAAAAATTAAAAATAGAGCGATCTTATGACACTGCAATTGCACTACTGGATATTTACCCCAAAGATACAGATGTAGTGAAGTGTATATATATATATATATATATATATATATATATATATACACACACAATACACACAATACATACACACAGTGGAATATATATACATATATACAATGGAATATTACGTCTCCATCAGAAAGGATGAATACCCAACTTTTGTAGTAACGTGGATGGGACTGGAGGAGATTATGCTGAGTGAGACAACAAAGCAGAGGAAGTCAATTATCACATGGTTTCACTTGTGGAGCATAAGGAATAACATAGAGGACATTAGGAAAAGGAAAGGAAAGTGAATTGAGGTAAATCGAAGGGGGAGATGAAGCATGAGAGACTGCGGACTCTGAGAAACAAACTGAGGGTTTTGGAAGGGAAGAGGGTGGGCGGCCGGGAGAGCCTGGTGGTGGGTGGAAAGGGGGCCATGGATTGCATGGAGCGCTGGGTGTGGTGCATAAACAATGAATCTTGGAACACTGGAAAAATAAAATAAAATAAATTATTTTTTAAAAAGGGTACAGGGCTTTTTTTGGAGGAGTAGAAATATTCTAATATTGACTATGATGATAGTTGCACATATATGTGAATATGCTAAAAAACGAATTCTAGAACTTAAACGGATAAAATGTATGGTATAATGTATGGTATGTAGATTATAACTCATTAAAGTTGTTTTTCTTAAAAAGTAAAACAAACAAAACAAAACCTGAAGTCTCTCGAGGCTCAGTGTGCCTTCTTTTGGATGGAAGCCAGGGTACGTGGACCATTTTCACAAAGGGGTGTTTGAAGCTCCAGGCATTTACCATAAGTAAGTGAGGTCGGATTGGGAAGGATAGACATGAAGAGCCGGGTAGCACATCACAACAGGCGATGCCATCGTAAGTGCCTCCTCATGGGAGATGCACGAGGGGGTGAGGGCTGAAATCCAGCCAAAATGTAAAGCACATTGAAATTCCCAGGAATTACACTATTTGGAGTAGCCAGGGCCATTACCATCGGGCAAGGGAAGGGCACAGACCGTGTGACTGGTGCGGAACCGCTTATCTATCCTGGTGGCTTTAAAAATGACAAGCCTGATATTTACACAGTTAACTTATAGAGACAATTATAGGCTGAGGAGCTCGTAAGTCAAGTTTTCGATCAGCTTGACACTATCAACTACACTAAAGTGAAATTTTAATTGATGAAATATTTCAGTCGTATAGATGATTTAACAAATATCCATTCACTGATCACGGAGATAAACAAACGTGATATTTTGTCCATGGTTGCTTAAGAATACTTAAAGAAATATAACTGTCCATATCTTGTTGAATTGCTGTTTGAACTCTTTCCCATCTCACTACTCAGCCAGCCTCCCTCCCGAGAAGGAAAACATTAATCGTAAAATTGGTGCGCATCCCACTTGCCCACATTTTCCCTTTTTTTTATTACATTATGTATGAATTCTCACTTTCAGTTCTAGTCACCCAGTGATTTATTGATCTATACCTGTGCCAGTCCCCCAGTGTCTGAATTCCTCCAGTTTTGCACAAAGTTTTGCAGGGCAAGTTCTTCCTTGTACTTCAAACTGACTTCAATTATTCTTGGTTCTTTATTCCTACAAGAAATTTGAAATCAGGGGTGCCTGGGTGGCTCAGTTGGTTAAGCAACTGCCTTCGGCTCAGGTCATGATCCCGGAGACCTGGGATCGAGCCCCACATCGGGCTCCCTGCTCGGCGGGAAGCCTGCTTCTCCTTCTCTCACTCCCCCTGCTTGTGTTCCCTCTCTGGCTGTGTTCCTCTCTGTCAAATAAATAAATAAAATCTTTAAAATAAATAAATAAATTAGAGAAAATCTGTCTCTATCAAAAGGTCAAAACTCTAATATCAGACTTTGATAGAAGAAATATTTATATGACAATTTGACCTCCAAAACTACTCAACTTCTATGCTGCTGACATGGTTAATATTTATTTTAAAAAATGAAATTCTCTTGTCAAATATATCCTCCAGACATAAATAAGTAAAACAAACCTCTAGCCAAATGATCAATAAAAACATAGAAGAAATTAACACTGGGCATGAAACAGGGCCTCAAATATAGATTCTACAGAGATTTAAAAAAAATCATAATAAAACTCAAAGGAAAAAATCTATGCTAGCAATTTTCTCAAGAAGAAATAGAATAATAACAAGTGAAAATATTAAGGACTTGATTTAATAACTGTGCTGCACTATGAATAGAGATACATCAGGCCCTGGTGGTTTTATGGATGGGTTTTACACACCTTCAAAGAACAGAGAATCCTGAAACATACATATATATATCATAGAATGAGGAAAGAGGGCAATCCTCAATCTATTTTACACATGTATTCTAATTAACTTAATAAAACGGGAAGCAAGCAGTATAATAAAATCATATTTTATACCAAACTTCTTTGTGAACCCTGACGTGAATATCCTAAACAAAATGCCATTAAACCACACTAAGCCGCGAATGTACATCTAAGAGAAGACCCTGTATTTTAAAATAGAATGCTCTGTTAATCTTTAAATTCATGACCTGAGCTGAAGGCAGACGCTTAGCAGACTGAGGCACCCAGTCACCACCAGGTTTCTCCAGTTTAGACTCATTCTTTATACTTTGCAAATAGAAGGACATTTTTCTAACAGGCTCTTCTAACTGTATTTAGTGGAAATCAAAAAGTGGATTAAAGTAGTTTCTGGTCAATTCTTTGAACTGGTCAAAATGGCTTAGGAGAAAGACTAAAGGGATAGCTGTCACATAGAAGACTGAACAGCTCTCAGAGACCCACACTAAGCAAAAAGAGAAACAGAGAAACCTATGGGGGGAGGGGGGATTGAAGGGAGAACACGGAGAAATCTATCAATTCTAAGCTTCAAGTCTGGAGAAGATCTATGGATGAAGCCATTCACATGGTGAACTGTTGGAATCGAATATATAAGAAGCCTACTAAGTTTTCTGAGAGAGAGATCCTAACAAAGGAAGAGCTAACTTGGATTGTAGACAAAATATGACTACCTGGCAATTAAATTAGCCTTGTGTCCTCCAGTATCTATAGACAGAAGATGGGCTGAGAAAACCGCTCATCTGCAAGGAGGTCAGATTCTGCAATGTGCAGTTCAGCTGTGGCAAGGCAGAGAATGGAAAAATAAAAGCCTCCAAATGGCAGAGCTGGTGGCTATTGAGAAGAGTGGTTTGGGGGGTCCAAGCAATGAATTGAGTGGGGACCTACTCAAAGCATGTTCCCTGCCCTCATGGTAGAAGGTGCTCCTGACATTTTCACAGTGAAATTTTAGAATAACAGCTCAAGGTCTCCTTGTCCTCTTTCTGAAAGGGAATATTCCAGCATTAATCCTGTCTATTTCATCATTGTGTATTGGGTTTGTTCAGGGCACATGACTGGTCTTTCAATTTTATCGTTCTTTGAATTAAGACTTATCACATCTGGTTCTCAGTTACAGACAGCACCTTATCATTCCTCCAAGGAGAAATCAACACACTTCACCCAACAATCCTGAACTTTGATCTTGATCCTGCAATGAAACTGGGTTTTGTGGTGGTGGTGGTTGTTTGGGTTAACTTCCTGGAGATAGGGAGAGCATATCTTGTTCAAAGAAGTGAGATAGAGTCCAATGTGGTGGTGGGGTCAGTTGTGGTAGTAATTAGTGCTATTGACCAAATATTTCCATGTCTTTGCTTTCCAGATATGTGTTAGTTTTGTATTTAGCTGTCATTTTTGAGAGGAGGCACAGCCACATAACTTGTTTTACCTCACAAGTATGATCGGAAGCGATGTACAACTGCTCCAGGGAACTTTAAGAACCAATGCATGGTTTATCTCTTTTCTGCTACCATAATGCCAATGACATTAGAGACAGGGGTTGTTCTGTCAACCTAGGGCCTAGAATAAGACACTGGAGATGAGACGCCATGATAATCTGCAACGGATATATGGCACGAACAAGGAATAAAGCTTTGTTGTTATAAGCCACTAAGGTCTTAAGGTTGTTTGCTATCTATCCCGAGGAATACAATGGAGAGTTTGGCAAGATATAAAGCTCTAAGAACTGAAGATCTAAAACTCCAAGGATCATCACTTTCTGAGAAGAAAGTTCAGAGAAGAACACATTGAAATTCTTAATAACCATATTAAAATGTTACATATTTTTAATGCATACGCAAAATTTGAGTTTATGGAAATTAAGTTACTTGCTTATTGATACATATATATGGAGACACTTTAAAGGCTCCTGCCATGGAAGATGAGAGGGAAGAACAGCTTTCTAAGCTACATGAAGGAAACTTCCAGATTAATGGTAATGGCAAGGAGTCCCAAACAAGTAAGATAAAAATATTTACATTAAGATATTAAATATATTTTTATTCAGACACATTAACTTATATCAGAAGAATGAAAAACCCACACAACTGTGTTCTTTTAAATTATGTTATTTTTCTAAGTGCAGTGAAGCACTTGATCCAAAGGTAATCCAAGGCCCTCCCCCAAAACAGTGGTCATTCCCACCCTGCCGCAGATAACCAGCGCCATCTAAGGATGAGTCGATGAGTAACAAGCTGCTGTGGTTTTTTATTACATTATTTTATTTTTTCAGTGTTCCAAGATTCATTGTTTATGCCCCAGTGCTCCATGCAATTTGTGCTCTCAATAACCACCACCAGGCTCATCCATCCCTCTACCCCCCTGCCTTCCAAGACCCTCAGAATGTTTCTGAGTCCAAAGTCTCTCATGTTTCATCTCCCTCCCTAATTTACCCCAATTCACATTTCCTTTCCTTCTCCTACTGTCCTCCACATTACTCTTTATGTTCCACAAGTAAGTGAAAGCATATGATAGCTGATTTTCTCTGCTTGGCTTATTTCATTCAGCATAATCTCCTCCAATCCAGTCCATGTTTCTACAAAAGTTGGGTATTCATCCTTTCTGATGGAGGCATAATATTCCATTGTATACATGGACCACATCGTCTTTATCCATTCATCTGTTGAAGGGCACCTTGGCTCTTTCCACAGTTTGGTGATTGTGGCCATTGCTTCTGTGAACACTGGGGTACATATGGCCCTTCTTTTCACTACGTCTGTATCTTTGGGGTAAATATCCAGTAGTGCAATTGCAGGGTCATATAGTAGCTCTATTTTTAATTTTTTAAGGAATCTCCACAGTTTTCTAAAGCAGTTACACCAACTTGCATTCCCGCCAACAGTGTAAGAGGGTTCCCATCTCTCCACAGCGTCTCCAACACTTTTGCTGCTGTTGTTTCTAAGAGGAGCAGTGAGTTTTTAAGCCATTTAATAAATGTTTTCAGTTGCAGCCAGCACCAAGTGCTACAGACAACGATGCCATATTTTCTGTTGGATCATCCCAGGAGACCCCACGCCATTCCTTCAGCTCTTCCCAGACTAGAAATATCATCCCCTTGTACTAGGAGGAGTCATTAGCTCTTCTTCTATGGCTTGTTCTTCCTCTGGAGAGAAAGAGAGAAAGCAATCTTACCTGGTGAATAGAGTACACAGAGGACCGGGAGTGTCCAGTGTTGTCACGTTCTTTTCCCACACTTAAATAAACCAATCTCTTTTTATTTTTTATAAGTAACTGGCTTTAAGTTTTTTCGGTTCAGTTGATACACAGGAGGCAGTTTTATGAAAGAAACAAAATAGGCTATCTGTAATCCCTCTTGCATACCTAAAAGTCATTTACATTAGACCTTTAAGTATCCTTAAAGTGAGTTTCACTTTAATTCCATAGTTTTACAAAGGACATGCTTCTTTTTGACTTAGAAAGATATATGATTGAAATAGATAGAGCTACTTGCATTCCACAAGGAATAACTGCTTCTCTCAGTATCATAAGACCTCCTTTGCCAATCACATATTTTATGCTTAGATCCTATGTCCACAGATGATAGATAATAGTATTAACATATTAAATGCTTAGATAAATGAGCTCTTTTGGTCAACTGGATACTTCATTTAGGCTCAAAGTAAATATTTGATCTTTCATCAAATGTCGTAGTACAGCAAGATACTGGGTACGATAAATGTGTAAATTCATTCTCTTGAACAACTAGACAGTTTCTGGGTGGCTATTCTGGGGGTAGAACTCAGTGAGGACAAACTTTTCTATTTAACTTTATTGGCTTATAAAACAGTGATTCAACTTTAATTGCATTTTGGAATCACTAGGCATGCTTTAAAACAACAACAGCCACCACCACCAATATTCTGATCACAACTTCAGAAATTCTGATTTAATTTGTCTGGGGTAAATCCATAGATTTTAATTATTTTAAAAAGCTCCCCTCGGGGCACCTGGGTGGTTCAGTGGGTTAAAGCCTCTGCCTTCAGCTCAGGTCATGATCTCAGGGTCTGGGATCAAGCCCCACATTGGGCTTTCTGCTCAGCAGGGAGCCTGCTTCCCCTCCTCTCTCTGCCTATCTCTGATCTAGTTCTCTGTCAAATAAATAAATAAAATCTTAAAAAAAAATAAAAATAAAAATAAATAAAAAGCTCCCCTGGAGAATCACTGGATTGGACCAACATGCAGTAAAGTAACTAGTCAGAGTTAGAAGTCATAACTCAGTAGACTGTCTCTATAGGTCAGCTGAGCAAGGACTTCCTCTTCTGCTGCCGATGAACGAGATCAGGAAAACTATCAAACTAGTAAACATTGTGCACTGGGCACAAGAGTAGCTTCTTCAGTGCAGTAAACTGTTGAGAACTATGTGTTCTGAGGAAACCATAGCCTGTGGGATCGTTGGATCAAGGGCAAATGATTCAGGTTTCGAGATCATAAACGTGAATGAGATGGTTGGGAAGACAGCTTGCACCAGAAGAGAACCAAATTGAGCCTATGGAGCAGTATGTTGTGCTATCATTTTTATGAGTTGCATCATCCTATCAAACATGTAATTTCTGAAGAGCGATAGTTAGTAGCTCTTCTACCATAGCTCGTTGCCATGGCAACAAATGTAAAAGACCTACTGAGGGTTTGGGGATCAGTCATTTGAAATTAAGGAGAGAAACTTGATACAAACTCTGTTTTCCTTTGGCCAAGCAGAATCACTCAGAAGCCCAGTTTACTGGATCCTGTTCAGCTCCAATTTTTCCCAAATTCTTGTGACTCACTGTTATTTTCATACTTCACATCATCTGTCAAAGTAGATGTTCAGATCTTCTGCCAAAGTAGAAATTTGTCATGTGGCTCAAGTTGTGAAATATAGGTTCTTTTAAAGTCTACTTTTCGTGGTATGCAATTCTGTGGGTTTTGTCAAAGGCATGGAATAATGTGTCCACCATCATCGTCATGACATAGAAGAGTTTCATTGCCCCCATATTCCCTCATGCTTCCCCATTAGAGACAACCTCTCTCCCAGCCTTCGGCTTCTAGGAACCACTCAACTGATCTCTTGTCTCTATAATTCTGCCTTATTTTATTTTATTTTATTTTATTTTATTTTATTTTATTTTATTTTTACAATTCATGTATATCTTCTTTCACTTAGCAAAATAGATTTGAGTGTCATCTGTGTTATTAACAGAATCAAGAGTTTGTTCCTCTTTCTTGTTGAGAGTGTACAAATGGGATATGTACCACAATTTGTCCATCTACAAAGGGAAGGGAATTTTGAAGGGAATTTGGGTGGTTTCTAATTTTTTTGTGTGTGAAATAAAGAAATAATGCTGTTATAATAAACACCTGCATGCAGGATTTATAAGAATGTTAGTTTTTATGCCTGTAAGATAATTATCTAGGAGTGGAATTTTCTAGGTCTTATGGTGAGTCTATGTTTCATTTTATACAAAAAAAAAAAGTCCACGTTTTCCAACACACCTGCTCTATTTTGCATTCCCAGAACAACTTCTGAAAGTTACAGTCGGTCTCCATTCCTGTCTTGCACATGTAGGATGGCGATGCAGAGAGCAGAAAAATCCCAAACAGAAAGTGCCCCCAAAAACAAAAGTTGTGACATATCTTGTTATGTTTCAATTCTCCTAGGGAGTCTAGGGTCCTTACTGTGGTGTGGGGAAAGCAGTGGGAATTTTTGAAGTCCCAGGAGGTCTACGTGTGCTGAATGGATACAAGAGTACAAAATTATGGGGTCTCCAATAGCTGAAGTCACGTTAGGGTGAGGGCGTCAAGCTTACTTGCCAATGCAAGACAGAGGAAGCCAGATGGAATGGAATGAGCGGTAGAGTACAGCGTGCCAGTCCTTCCCCCATAGCAGCAGAGTACAATATTTCTACCCTACCTGAGGTCATTCCCCCAGAACACATTAGAGCAGAAGGGAAATCTGTCCTAGTCTGAGCCCTGTCTCACAATACTCAACCAGGAAGTCTATCTTTTAGGGTCTTGGAGTTAGGAGAAGGGTAGGCATAAAATAAAAAGAAAAATGATACGAAATTATACTTTTCACATAAGAGAAAAACAAAACCACAGAAATGTTCTTCACTTTAGAAATCAAGGAAGAAGTAGAGTCCAAATCTGACAAAGCTATAAAACAACAGTATAGGGTGCCTGGGTGGCTCAGTGGGTTAAGCCTCTGTCTTCGGCTCCGGTCATGGTCTCAGGGTCCTGGGATGGAGGCCCGCATCGGGCTCTCTGTTTGTCAGGGAGCCTGCTTCCTCCTCTCTCTCTGTCTGCCTCTCTGCCTACTTGTGATCTCTCTCTCTGTCAAATAAATAAATAAAATCTTTAAAAAAAAAAACCTCTATATAGCCGGCATTTTCACATTTTTGTCATCCTATTTCCTAGGGGCATTTAACTTTTCGATAGTTATTGTAGCAAAAATTCAGAACTGTTGAATTATTATAAGTCATCTGTTCCAAGGAAATTTTAATTTATCACACAGCTACTGAATGTACTTGTTATAATTACACAAAAATAAATCCATAGGATTTGAGAGGGGTTGAGTAATGTTGATTTTCAAAATTACCCATAAATCACTGAACTAGAATGCACATACTAAAGTTAACGTGTTGAAAGAGGTTGTTGCACATTTAATTATGCCAATTATTTCCTGAGATATGTGATCTGGGCAAAGGGAATTAACATAAACTGTGAATCATGTCATACCTCTAGCTCTTGACTAAGCCAAGGATAATTTGTATATGGCTTCATTTCTTTTTCTGTATACCTTTAAGTGATTTGACGAATGGGAATAAGGACGCTGAGACTTGGTAACACCGTGTTTACTAGCCGTGAAAGATCAACCGTGGCATGAAATATTACCAGGGGACAGCAGTGGCAAAATGCTCCCAGACAGGACTGCAGAGTTGCTAAGAGATAATTTGAAATCGTGGGTCAGTTCCAAGTACAAGCTCCAAATACATGTGAGGTCCCTGTCGCCAAGATTATACGGTCTGCCTGGAAATACAAGACCAGCCTCCACAAATGTAACGTTGATTGTTTTGATCGAAGTGTGTTTCTTGCTGTCTCCTAAATCCCCAAGTCTCAGATGAAAAGATGCTCAACACCACTCATCATCAGGGAAATACAAGTCAAAACTATGATGAGATACCACCTCCCACCTGTCAGAATGCTTAAAATCAACACCAGGACAAACAAGTTGGCAAGTCTGCAGAGAAAAGGGAGCCCTCTCACACTGTTGGTGGGAATGCAAACTGGTTCGGTCACACTGGAACACAGGATGGAGCTTCCTCAGAAATTTAAAAATAAAACTACCCTATGATTCAGCAGTTGCACTACTAGATATTTATCCAAAAAATAGAAAAATGCAGATTTGATGCCGATGTTTATAGCAGCAATGTCCACAAAAACAAGATTATGGAAAGAGCCCAAATGTCCATTGACTGAAATGAAGAAGATGTAGTATATTTAAGAAATAAAACAGATGAACATATGGGAAAGGAAAAAGAAAAGAAGGGAAGGGAAGCAAACCATAAGAGACTCTCAGTGATAGAGAACAAACTGAGGGTTAATGGAGGGGTTAATGGAAGGGCAGGGGTGGGGAATGGACTGGATGGGTGATGGGTATTAAGGAGGGCACCTGCTGTGATGGGCACTGGATGTTATATGTAAGTGATAAATCACTGAATTCCACTCCTGAAACCAATATTGCACTGTATGTTAACTAACTAGAATTTAAATAGAAAATTTTTAAAAAGAAATACAAATTTTGGGGGCACGTGGGTGGCGCAGTTGTTAAGTGTCTGCCTTCAGCTCAGGTCATGACCCTGAAGTCCCAGGACCGAGCCCCACATCAGGCTCCCTGCTCGGTGGGAAGCCTGCTTCTCCCTTTCTCACTCCCCCTGCTTATGTTCCTTCTCTAGCTGTGTTTCTTTCTGTCAAATAAATAAATAAAATCTTAAATTTTTTTAAATTTACAAATAAGAAAAAAAGTTCCCGAGTCTCATAAATACCTCATATATCTCTTTATATTGGTAAACATTGGGAGTATGATTCCCAAAAAATAGTCTTTATTCTTGCTGTTATCTCAGACAGGTGGACACTGAGCTCACAGAACATCCTAATGTAATGGGCAAACTCATCATGGTTCGAGAATAACACAGGGCTGAAATTTTCTGGTAAAATTTCTTTCCCAGATAAGGATATACCTCTTCCTTCTAGATGAATGTTACACTTTCCGATAAAGTCTGGTGATTTTATCAGAAAGACGATGTTGTTGGCACCTAGGAAATAAAATTATAGAACCAGAGTACCGTTGAAAAGTGTTTCCATTTTGGGGGTGTTGTCAAATTATTTGAAATACCTTTCACTTAAGTAACAGATTCCTAATCTTGATATCTTTCCATTTTTCTTCTTTCAACAGTTGCGGATCATACCTTTCTGGATGCTGCCATTTGCCAAATTGCTACCGAGGCTTCCAGACCCAAGTAGAGAGTGTTCCACATCATGCTTTTCAGACGAGCTTTTGCACATGGAAAGATGATACAACCAACTAAAAAGAATCTGAGTTTTGAAACAGAACAGTGAGTTTGAAACCTACCTAAAAGAAAAAAACAAAGAACACTCGTAAATTGTGTGTTTGTGGTATTAATATTAACATGTATTGAGGGCTTATTACATTCTAGGCACTGTTTAAAGTATGTAACATATGCGAAGTAATTCAGGTGATCCCGATAGAACCTGTGAGGAAGTACTACTAGTATTTAGCAGAGAGATGGGGAAAGTGTAATACAGAGAGCGGGGAACTAGCCTGATTTGTCTTGTTCATAAGGGATAGAGTTAGAATTTGACCCCAGGAAGCCAAGTTCCAGCATCCATGACCTTAACCTCTTTGTTATACTCTTTATGTTCACAGAGTTTGTGGCCATGTCTTCTTTAGAAAACACACTCAACTAAAATAAAATAAGTAATGCCAATGTGATTTTAAACTGGAAAATGACTATCAAAGATTAGGTATTATTATTATTATTATTACCTATTATCACATTATCAACAAACATTGACATATGTTGATTTTTGTTTGCATAGAGTCGAATCACAATGTTACATTAGTGTCAGATGTACAGCTTAGTGATTCCGTACGTTCATGTTATGCTCTGTTCACAAGTGTAGCTACCATCTGTCCCCATACATCCTATCTCACTATTATAATATCATTGACTATATTCCTCATGCTGTGCTTTTTAGTCCCATGACTTACTCATTCCCTAACTGGAAGCCTGTATCTCTGACTCCCCTTCATGGATTTTGCCCACTGCTTAGCCCCATTCTCTCTGACAGCTACCATTTTATTGTCTGTATTTATAGGTCTGATTCTGCTTTTTGTCTTATCTATTTTATCTACTTTGTTCTGTTTAGAGTCCACATATTAGTGAAATCACATGGTATTTGCCTTTCTTAATTTGACTTCTTTCACTTATCATAGTACCCTCTAGGTCCATCCATGTCTCAAATGGCACCATTTCATCTTTTTTATGGCCATATACTATTCTACTGTGATTATACACCATATCTTACTTATCCATTCATCCATTGGTGGACCCTTAGGTTGCTTCCATATCTTGGCTATTGTAAATATGCTGCAGTAAATACAGGGGTGCATCTATCATTTGAAATTAGTGTTTTCAGGTTCTTTGAGTAAATACCCAAAAGTGAAAATTTGATCATGTATTTCTATTTTTACCTTTTTAAGGTAACATCCATACTGTTTTTCACAGTGGCTGTACCAGTATACAACCCCACCAACAGTGTACAAGTCTTCCTTTTCCTCCACATTCTTGCCGATACTTGTTGTTGCTTATCTTCTTTATTGTTTTTTTATGTTAGCTATTCTGACAGGTGTAAGGTGATATATTGTTATGGCTTTGATTTGTATTTCTCTGACAATGAATGGTATTGAGCATCTTTTCATTGATCTGCTGGCCATCTGTATGTCTTCTTTGGGAAAATGTCCTTTCAGGTCCTCTGCCCGTTTTGTCATTGGATTGTTTGGTTTTTTGGTGTTGAGTTGTATAAGTTCTTTATATGTTGTGACTAGTAACTCCTTATCAGATATATCATTTGCAAATATCTTCTCCCATTCAGTACGTTGTCTTTTTGTTTCATTGATGGTTTTCTTTGCTGTACAAAAACTATTTATTTTGATGTAGTCACATAGACACAATTTACCAGTGATTTAAAGTTAGGCAGTTACAGAACCTGGTTAGATTATTTGTTTTTATCAAAGTAAATATAGCAAAAATAATCATGCTTTTCAAGGAACCATAGCCTCTAGTTCTGCTAGAATTTACTGACTGGGGGGGGTGTCAAGATGGCGGGAGGCCAGGTGACCGCATTTCGGGGAGTTCCCTGAAGAGAGCTGAATTCCAGCAAAAAAACCACTACAAGACCACCGTGAACACCCATGAAACCAGCCTGAAATGTGATATTTCCCACTTCTGGACCGCCACGAGACACAAAGAACATCGGCAAAAAGGTAGAAACAAATTGGAGGGTCTGGAGGCTTGCC
>PITA01028766.1:0-18862 GCA_004023965.1 Spilogale gracilis | reverse complement strand
TTTTTTTTTTTTTTTTTTTTTTTTAAAGATTTTATTTATTTGACAGAGAGAAACACAGCCAGAGAGGGAACACAAGCAGGGGGAGTGAGAGAGGGAGAAGCAGGCTTCCCGCCGAGCAGGCAGCCCGATGTGGGACTCGATCCTGGGTCTCCAGGATCATGACCTGAGCCGAAGGCAGTGGCTTAACCAACTGAGCCACTCAGGCGTCCCAAAATTCACCCTTTCAAAGAGAGCAATTCAATAAGTATTCAGATTGTATAGCTTTCACCTCTATTTAGTTCCAGAATATTGTCTTTTAATAGCACTTTAAAAGACAGAGTAGGTACATAGATTTTGATCTACCTATTTTTCTCTTTTTTACCCCCAGAGTTTGCCTTTTACTTTACCAGAAAAACAAACCTTTTTTTCTTAGCTAGAGTAATTGAATCATTTAAGTTTTGTTGTTGTTTTTTTTTAAGATTTTATTTATTTGACAGAAAGAAACACAGCCAGAGAAGGAACACAAGCAGGGGGAGTGAGAGAGGGAGAAGCAGGCTTCCTGCCGAGCAGGGAGCCCGATGTGGGACTCGATCCGCGGTCTCTGGGATCATGACCTGAGCCCGAAGGCAGTCGCCTAACCAACTGAGCCACCCAGGCGCCCCGAATCATTTAAGTTTTGACTAATAAGTTTTGTGTGTTGCACGAATTGGGGTATTTAATGAATTTTGTATAATAATGATTATATGACGATGTTGAAGCATCATGTAAACATAGCTTATATAGAAAATAAAACTTCAAGATACTCACGGACGGTAGAACTTCAACAGAAATGAAAATGCTTATCTATGTGTGTCAGATCCTGATTCCACAATGGCGGCATTCCCCCTTCCCTCGGGGTTTGTGATAGCTGCTGGTTCAGATGATGGCACTGGGTGACCAGATTCCACCCGGGTGGAGACTTGTCTGCAGCGCTGAGTGGAATGGTCTCTCCTCATCCGTGTGAGCTTCTGACCTGTCAGTAGCACCCTGAGAAAGTGTGGAGCATGCATTCCTTACCATCTGAACGGTGCTCCACATAAACCATTTGGTGGTCAGTCACAGTGTTCTAAATAAATCCAAACTTGCCCAGTGACCCTAGGATTAATGTCTCACCTCATAAATAACAGCTCTGTGGCTTCATCCATACCCACTTGCCCAAGATTTCCTGGGATTCCCAGTGGGCAAAATAACGTATTATGAGCGTCTCAAAGACAGTGCTGCTCCTGCTCAGGATAGACGAACTGTGGCAAGAGAGTACGGGAACAAGGCAGTGGCTTCCATTCCTAAAGCAAAATCATGGCCGTCACGGTTGCCTCCCTCCCTCCATTTGGTCTCCAGGAAAATAAAGTCCCATTCAGACAGTTTAAGGATTCTTCTCATTCATCCAATGAAGAGTTTTATTTTAAATCAGTATCACGTTACATACATTGAGCCGCAGGGGTTTTAAATCTACAGTTTCATGAATCTTGGCAATTTCATACCACCACAATCTAGATGCAGAACCTTTCTGTCATCCCGATGAGTTCTCTTGTGCCCAGCGTGGGGGCGCTGCATACCACTGCATACCACCACCGCTGGCCTCAGGCGAGTATGGAACTGGGCATCGATTTCCATTGTCTAGAACTTCGTATCAATGAAAGCCATACAAAATGTACTCTTATGTCTAGTTCTCTTCACTCAGCATAATGTATTTGTGATACATCCCTTTTTTATTGTTTATTAGTAATTCCTCTTCATTGCTGAGTAAAATTCCATTTAACGTACCGACCACAGTGTTTCTGTGGTCACCTTTTGCTGGGCATTTGGGTCAACAAATAGTTTTTGAGTATAATTTTAACCAGCACAAGTCTTGATATCCATAGATCATGTTAACAATTATAAGAATGTATGTTTTATAAGACATTTTTGATAATAGCTTATAGATAGATACATAGATAGTATTTTCCAACTTGCAAGTACAAATGACTGGTGCTGTATATTACACAAAAAGATGAAGAATGACTACCATTTTTTGCTCATCTGTCATATTTCAGGCACACTGATCTTCACATTAACCCTAGGAGGTGGGTAAAAATAATAACAGTTTGTGTTTGTATACAGTCTACTGAATGCCAAGCACTGTTCTTTTTTTTAAGATTTTATTTATTTGACAGAGAGAAACACAGCCAGAGAGGGAACACAAGCAATGGGAGTGAGAGAGGGAGAAGCAGGCTTCTTGCCGAGCAGGAAGCCTGATGTGGGACTCGATCCCGGGTCTCCGGGATCATGACCTGAGCTGAAGGCAGTCGCCCAACTCACTGAGCCACCCAGGCACCCCCAAGCACTGTTCTTAATACTTGAATAACATTAAGTCACCTGATCTTCACATCAACATCATGAGGTAGTTACTTTTATTACCCCACTTCAAATACAAGGAATTTAAGCAACTATTCCAAAGTCACAGTTACAGATTGATAGAACTGACATTGACCATGGACCATCTATCTCTGGGACTCTTGATCTTAACCCCTATACCCATGGCCACCTTCATTTTGGTCAGAGAGGCTGAACCTGAGAGATTTAATAAGATATACCAAAGGTGGAGTAGTCAGGGTTAATACCCCAATTCAGATCCTAGTTGGATTGACTCTGAAGTCCAAGCTCTGATCTGCTTGGGAAATAATATGTCCATGAATAGCTAAGATGATACTGGTTGGGTACACAAAAGCTAGAGACTACCAGAAGAGCTATCGAAGAGTGAAACTGGGGTGTCACTTCTCATGGGAGTGATCAGTGAAAGTGTGGTGAGAGAAATGAACCTTGAAGGGCATATAGGATTTTTTTGATGAGAGGTTATTTCATTGGGTCTGAGAAGGGTGTGTGTGTGTGAGAGAGAGAGAGAGAAAGAGAGAGAGATGTTAGTGGTGACAGAAGAAAATCAGAATATGACTAATTTCAAGTCTCCAAGGACAGCCCTGGGGAATATAAACATTTTAGAAGAAAGACTAGCCTATCAAGGACACAGAAGAGATGCCTAAAGAAGTAGGACGAAAGGTGGAGGAAAGGGTGATTCAAATGAACAAAAGGGAGTCTCATTGCAGCTGAAAGATCTGAAAGAAAACTACTGAAAACCGGCCACCAGATTAGTCATTTAGAAAGTCATTGGTGCCTCTAGGGAGAGTATTTTTAGTGGTGACAGAAGAGACAGATTGCAGGTGGTTGAAGAAAGAATAGGGAAAGAAGGGGATACAGGACATACAGACCACTCCTTGAAGAACTAAAGATGAGAAGGACTTAGAAAGAAAACAGTGGGTATGTGGTCAAGGCAGGTACTATGATTAAAAGGTCTAAGCATGTTGATAACAGAGAGAGAGCCCACAGATGGGGGAGGGCGACAGTGGGGGGAGTGAGGGCTGACTGATGGAGCAAGGTCCCAGATGAGACAGGGAAAGATCCATATATGTGCATGCACTGAGTGTCCACTTCATAGACATAGCATGCACCATTACTGCAGTGTAAAAAATTAAAAAAAAAAAAAGAAAATTAAAAATATAAAAAAAAAATAGAATGTAATCCAGAAACAGATGAATGAAGGCAAGATCTTACATTTCTTGGTAGCTGCCATTTTTTCAAAAAAGAAAAAAAAATGCTTCTGGGAACTGCTCTTTTGTTCAATTAAAATGAAGATTAACTTTGTAGCTGAGTTTAATTGAAGTTTCCCCTCTACTGTTCAAATAATGAATTTGAACTTAGGACTGTTGGACTTGGCAAAGAAATAGGCTTTGCTGAAATTTGCAAAGCCAGCTGCAAACAGGACAGATTCTCTTGAGAGCTTTTAGATTTTTTTTTTTTGTCTTTTTAAGTGCCAAAATATTCTTCCAAATTTGAATCCATGCTCACATTTCATATCATTAGGTGCTACACATTACTTGCTAGTACCTTTAACTGATTTGAGATACTCCCCATATCATTCACTTGATCTGTGAATTTTTTCTTTTCATTATTCTGGGTGAACAGAAGCATGTATTTGTTTTTTTAAAAAATTATTTTAGGGGTGCCTGGGTGGCTCAGTCATTTAAGCATCTGTCTTTGGGTCAGGTCATGATTCTGGGGTCCTGGGATTAGCCATGTCCAGCTCCTTGCTCAGCGGGGAGCCTGCTTCTTCCTCTCCCTCTGCCCCTCCTCCCTGCTCATGCTCACCTATTCTCTCTCTTATGCTATCTCGCTATCTCTGTCAAATAAATAAAATCTTTAAAAAATTAATTTTAAATACTAATAAAGGAAAACACGGATGTGTCAGTTTCCACAAGCACCCTTCTTCAACCCAGACAGACCTCAAGACCTCTCAGTCTCCCACTATAAGTTCAATGATCCCGGCAGGAAATCAAAACGACCAGAGTGTATCTTCAGGGTAGTTCAGACCCCCTGGGTCCCTGATTGGCCCTCATGTAGGAAGAGTCTTTTGGGGAGAAATAGTCCGGCTCAGAACTGTGAGTTCTCAGGTTCACTGCTTAGATCTATCTCCAAAGTTGACTTAAAGCTGCACCAATAATATCTGAAGAGAAAAATCTGTATCAAACATGAAGATATTTTGAGCATGTTTTTCTTTAGTTCAGACTAAGTGGGGTGCCTGCCTCTGTGACCTGGTGGCTCTGGATGAAATGCTTTAGTGGCATTTCAACTGTCGAACCCCTGCTCCCTATTCTGAGGAGCTGTTACCACGTGATGTGGCAGTTTACTATGTGCCCCCCCCCCCCGCCATGTTCTGGAGACCCGACTTGTGGTGATTCCTTGTAAAAACTGTTAGCTACTCAGACCAGACATGTGGATTATAAAATTTCACTGCTGATCGCATCAAAACCCCGAGTCAACTATGCCAAAACATATTCTTTTTTTTTTTTTTTAAAGATTTTATTTATTTATTTGACAGAGAGAAACACAGCCAGAGAGGGAACACGAGTAGGGGGAATGAGAGAGGGAGAAGCAGGCTTCCCGCCGAGAAGGGAGCCCGATGTGGGACTTGACCATAGGTCTCCGGGATCATGACCCGAGCCAAAGGCAGTCGCTTAACCAACTGAGCCACCCAGGCGCCCCCAAAACATATTCTTATAATCAAAAGCACTATTGTGTTAAGACTTGAAGAGTTTGGTGGAGGGTTTTTTTTTTGGCCTTTTTTTTTTTTTTTTGGGTAATCCATCCTACCATTAAATTAAAAGGTTTCCTCTAAATTATATATTGAGAATTAAAATTATTGTAATAATCTTAGACTTTTATTTTTAAGAGAGCAGAGCAATTCTCCTTATAATTTTTCCCCTACTCTCTGTCATACAGCTTTCTAGTTATACTTGGAAATTTCCAGGAAGCTAAATAAGCTTAAATAGTGTTAGTGCAAGTTTACATCACCCTGAAAAAATGGGTGGAACATAGTTTCAGCTTCTAAACATTATGAAAGAGGTCATATATTTTAATCTGATCTAATTCCAATAATAATGGTGTTAAACGGCATTTTCCTCAAAAAGGAATCAGTGGTAATGACTATTAGGTATTGAGTACTCCAAACTATTCATCTTTCTGTTCTCTGAGATTAGGTTGGTATTATTTATCTTTATTTTATCTAAACGTTGCCGGAAAGTTACAGAGGTTAAGTAAAATTTATATGTTTATAAATAAGGGAACCTAGATTCAAACTTAGAGTCTCTGACTCTAAAGCCCATGCACTGAACCACTACATCCAACTGCTAAAATCATTAAAAGAGATTATAGGAGCATCTTAAGCAAGGTTGGTGGCGGCGTATTTAGCAAATCATATAATCTTGCATTAACTCTGGTGACATTGCTGGCTTACATGTGTATTGAAATATCTCTGAGGTGGGTGGCACCTGGGTGGCTCAGTTGATTAAACATCTGCCTTCTGCTCAGGTCATGGTCCTGGAGACCCAGGATCGAGCCCCACATCGGGCTTCCTGCACAGCGGGAAGCCTGCTTCTCCCTCTCTCACTCCCCCTGCTTGTGTTCCCTCTCTGGTTGTGTTTCTCTCTGTCAAATAAATAAAATCTTAAAAAAAAAAAAAATATATCTCTGAGGGCAATAGTTTGGATCTTCTTAGATTAGTGAAGTCCTACTATATGGGACACACTTGGGATTTTTTTTTAGGCCACTAAACATTCAGATATAGAAAATGATTTTTTTTTAAAGATTTTATTTATTTATTTGACAGAGAGAACACAGCTAAAGAGGGAACACAAGCAGGGGAAGAGAGAGAGAGGGAGAAGCAGGCTTCCCGCAGAGCAGGAAGCCAGATGGGGGGCTTAATCCCAGGTCTCCTGGATCATGACCTGAGCGGAAGGCAGTTACTCAACCAATTGAGCCACCCAGGTGCCGCTAGAAAATGATTTTTAAATAAGCCCCTCATATCCCACAAATAGAACTCATTTTGATCCATGAGCCTTTTCTGGACCTAACTGCCCGTGTCCTGTCTCATATGGCCGTCTTTCTCCTCTAGATTACAGAGAGGCCCAAAGTGAAGAGACTAGAAGGGAGAAGGTAGGTAGCAGACATAGAAATTGTTTGGGAATTGAGGGAGAAGTCATTGGAATTCCTCTGCCCTTTTCAGGTAGATAAAAGACACAGAAGAGCTTTGTGAGTTTGTGTTCTTAGGGGAGGGAGGAGAAAGGAGGGGGGAACTTCCCAAGGTGTGAGAGGCACAAAGAAGGACCTTTCTCTTTTCTTATGGAAATACTTGAAACAAGTGTAAGATTTTTCACCACAGAAGAAAAACCCCTGTAGGGTGGGTGAGGACAGCAGGGTTCTTTGATCGGGGCCCTGGGGGACTGAGAACAAATTTGAAGGAAAGCCTGCAGTGCCCACAGCAAGATAGCTGGGCCCCGAATCCTACCTGTAAATGGAAAGCAAGGGGAGAGGGTCCCTTCTGCAACCCCATTAGGAAAAGATAAATTGTTGGATAAGTGCTATTCAAATAAGTTTTAAGAAGTAGTTTATACTATCTTGAAAAGCGCGATAGTATAAAAAAAAAATTAAGCAACCACAGAAGTGATGCATCGTGTTCTCCTGTTTTGCGTTAATTTTTCTTATGGAGAATCTCAAACATTACTAAAGTAGAAAGACAGTAAAATGAACCCAACTTCAACAATTATCAGCTCACAGCCAATTTGGCACATGCTCCCTGCTTTCCCTGAATATTATTTGAAACAAATACTAGAAGCTATATTATTTCAACATGTGTCTCTGAAAGATACTGTCTTTTAAACAAAACTGTATCATTACCACACCTAAAAAATGAGCAGTCATCTCTTAACATCATCAAATAGCCAAAAAGTGTTCAAATTGCCAACAGTCTCATGAATATCATACTTTTTAAAATAGATCTTTTTTTTCCAAGCTAAGATCCCCACATTGCAATCATTTTATTAAAAAAAATCAGCAGGATTCCCTTCCCCACCCTCACCACCATTTCTCATTTCCTCCCCCTTGTAACTTATTTATTGAAAAAAACACTTTTCTTAACCTTCAGTTTCTTTCAGTCTGGATTTTGTTGAGTACATCCCTTTGGCTTAGTGTAACATAGTCATCTAACTGCTGTATTTCCTAAAAATTGGACATTCCCTCTGAGGCTTGGTCAGACTCAGGTTTGGTGGGGGTTTTTGTTTGTTTGTTTTGGTCAAGACTATTTCGTAGAGTTTGCCCTCATGAGAAGGGACTTAATGTCCTGTTAGCTCTTTTATTTTATTTTCTTTTTTTTTTTTTTAAAGATTTTATTTATTTGACAGACAGAAACACAGCCAGAGAGGGAACACAGCCAGAGAGGGGGAGTGAGAGAGGGAGAAGCAGGCTCCATCACCCCATTAAGTTTTTTTCACAATGACTTTTTAAAATAAACATATCGTTCAATTCAATTAATGAATTTTCAGTAAACAAGTAACCTTGCTAATAAAAGACAATTTAAAAAAAATTAAGGGTGCCTGGGTGGCTCAGTGGGTTAAAGCCTCTTTCCTGTTCCTCTTAGCCTGTTTCCTCTGCTCTCTCTGCATGCCTCTCTGCCTACTTGTGATCTCTCTCTCTGTCAAATAAATAAATAAAAGCTTTTTAAAAAAATTAAAAGACACTGTTCTAATTGGGTGAATGAGGCTATTATTTTGAGCCTCCTTTGTCATAGTCTATTTCTACTTGTTCTTTACTGTTCTTTATTCTGTGTCAGTTGCACTTTACTGCTTATTTAATGCTCTTTGAGAGCCAGGATGTCTTGAATATGCAGACCTTGGTTCTTAGACTCCGAATTCCATGCAGCTGGTCTCCTGCAGGAGAAGCTCAAGCAGAAGCATGCCTCTGCAATTTATCGTGGGGCTTCCTGGTCTTTGCTCTGTATTCAGATGGGTCTCTTCTGAGCTGGAGCATGTTTGCCTCCTTCCTCTTCTCTCTTCTCTCCCCACTTCCTACCTCCTTCCCTAACTTTCTTATTTTTCTCTCTACTTTATATTTAGCCAGCATGATACTCTCTTCCCTAGGTCTACTTTTAAGCCTCCTGATATGGATAGAATCTATGTCAATGCGAATAAGTTACTTGGGAATGGTGAAATTTGAGCTTGGTTCTCTGTCCCCAGAGCTATCTTTCCAAAGGCATAGATGTATATTCAGTCATTCAACAAATCCTGGCAGTTAAGTCCCAGCTAAGTCCGGGCGTGTGGGGAGAGAAACAAGTTGCAACACAGTGGAAATGTTAACAAGAATAGATGCAACAGAGTCCCATGTGACAACTAACATGTGGCTCTTTGCGGGAGAACTGAGAAAAGGCTTCATCTTGAGAGGAACATTTAAACTAAGTCTTCAGAGAATATGATGAAGACAGCATATTTCTATAATGTAAGGAGCTGTTTTAGAAATCCAAGCCACCTTGCTATTTACTCAGAAAAACAGGGCAAGTAGCCCCTGGAAAACAAAGGCGAGCCAGGTTGGGGGAGGTGCCCAATCAGTTAATTCCCAATCCCCAGACCCTGAATAATAGAGGTGCAAACTAAGAATGGGGACACCCTAAAAATGCCCTCAACTTCCCGGTTCCTGGAGCAATACAAGTACAAATTAACCCTGGTTAGTTTGTTACTTGGGGGGGGGGGTTCGCCCTAGGAAAGCAGGCTTGAGAAATTGAACAGTCAGTTTCTCTCCTGAGAACTGACCCTGGCTTGCCAGGAAAATTCTGATGCTTGGCGTGAAATAAAGCTTTGCTTCACCTTCGCTTTCGTATCAGCCTCATTCCTTTAAACACAGATCCTATGATGTAAAAATAGTTAACATACCTTTACATTGTTTTCCTTATTCTGTTGAGGCCCTGAACCCAGTTCTTGGATAATGGATGTACCAGACTTTTATGTATAGCAACAACTTACCGTATCAGTGTTTCCTTTGTATGTATGCAAATATGTGGAAGTTTAAAATATCATCCTCACTATCTCTCCCACCCAGTTAATAAATAGTGGGGAAAAAAAATAACGTTTAAGCATAGGAAGTGTCAGGATGTGGGCAGTTCATGGTCACCTTCCCCCACTGCAGCAGGATCCTGTCTTTCAGGTATTAGTGAGAAAAGGCTCCCAAGATAAGAAGTCCATAGACTCACAGGTGTGCTAAGCATTATCCTACAGTTGAGTAAATTATAGTCTCCCATACAGGTGTATTCCTTTTTCTCTAATGTATGTAAAGTAAGTACTGTTGCTAATATACTACAAAACTTTAAAAATTATCATTGAAGGCATACTCTGAGCTCTCTGTCGTTATGTAAACTTTGAAACAACAGATACTAAAATAGAATTACTCTCTTGTATGTGTGGAGGTATGAGTGTGTGTTTTACAGTTGGGAGTTCCCGGAAAATTTTTGACATTAAAAGGGTTCTTTATAAAATACATGGTGCTGATAGTCACACAACATCATGAATATCAATACCATTGAATTGTATGCCTAAAAATGGCTATAGTGGCAAATTTTACATCACGTGTATTTTGCAACAAAGAATCTACTAAAATTGTTTTTAACTGAAAACAAAACATACATGCAAATCAGGGGATCTCATGTTCGAAGAAACTGGATGCCATTGGCCTAGAGCTTTTATTATTTGACAAATGTTTAGCCACCACTGAGCAGGTCTGTGCTCTGTAACTTTTTAAGCGTCAGAGAAATAGAGCATCCTGAATTTCTGGGGCTTATAGTCTAGAAGGAACGGCTTAGCTCATCCCTCGTGCACGTGTATTCACATAACATGATCCTGTACTGTGATGCGACTTTACACTATGGTAAGTGTTATGAAAGGGAAAGTATACAGAACTTTGCAAGTGTCTAAGGGGTTGAGGGTGGGGGTAGTCCTGGTGTTAAGAGGAGACTCACAGGGCGCCTGGGTGACCCAGTGGGTTAAAGCCTCTGCCTTCAGCTCAGGTCATGATCCCAGGGTCCTGGGTGGGGAGCCTGCTTCCTCCTCTCTCTCTATGCCTAATTGTGACCTCTCTCTGTCAAATAAATAAATAAAATCTTGTGGCACCTAGGTGGCTCAGTTGATTAAGCAACTGCCTTCGGCTTAGGTCATGATCCTGGAGACCCGGGATCGAGCCCCATATCGGGCTCCCTGCTTGGCAGGAAACCTGCTTCTCCCTCTCTCACTCCCCCTGCTTGTGTTCCCTCTCTCACTGTGTTTCTCTCTGTCAAATAAATAAATAAATATTTTTTTAAAAAAATAAATAAAATCTTTAAAAAAAAGAAAAAGACTCACAGATGACTTCCCTGAAGAAGTGACAGTTGGACTGAGATTTGAATAATGAATGAGTATCAATGACAGTCCTAAGAGGTCATCGACTACTTTTCCATTTCAGACTTTTCTCCTTAAGGGCAGGAACCACGTGTTCTTCAGCACTCCCTTCACAGGTAGCATAGAGCACATCGTAAGCTCCCAGTTACTGTTAAGTGGTGAATGAGTAAAACATTGAGTAGAAAAGCTTATACTGGGTTCGTTCCAAGGATATCTGTGGGACATGGCACCACCTGTCTTCACCTCTTTGATTATCATATTTTTAATTTAACTGGTTTTAAAAAGAACTCTGGATGACGTTATAACCTTCACATAGACAGGAAATGCTTCACAATTTAATTGCAAAATTTGTCTTTTTGTCCCATCAACTGAATCTGGTGCTGCTTTAATTGTTCTTCTGTGTTGTCACCTATATTTTATTATCTACTGTCCCACAAGTGTGTTCTAGATAGCATACTTTGAAGAGAAAATGTCTGTTAGCCCTTAAGAACACACTTTTCTCTTTACTTTAGATGAATACACATTTTTGAAGCTGTATATTTTGCAAATGAGACAGCAATTGATTTACATGACTCATGGTAAAACATCAGATACCTTGACTGAGCCCGCTAGGTGCATGCATTTCTTCAGGAACAAAGACTCTGTGGGGGTGGGTGGAGGTGGGTGTGCCATCTGCTCTAGGTGCATATTGTCTTTTCAGGTGGAGGAGAAGGCTGGAGAAGTGAGGTAGGGAGAGAGGGTCTATGTGACTGGCAACATGTAAATGGAGTCTTTTAGGACATCTGCACTGGCTAAAGTAAAACTTACTCTTGTTTTCATATATAACTTTTACATAGTTTCTCATCCTGAATCAAATTTGGGAACAGTATTAACTCCTGTACCAAAAACAAAAAAGAAAAGGAAAACAAGGGACCTGTAAGGATGAACCATTATCCTTAAAATGACCTGCTGCTGGAAAGTCAGTTGAGGTCTCCTAGTGTAAACGAAAGTGTAAGGCTTAGGGAAAATGATTTCTGTAGACTTTTGTCACTACCCAGATTATTTCCACAGAGATTAGGATATGGCATAGTCAAATAACATGCCTCAAATTCACAAGTTACACATAGTAAGTGTATTACCAGAAGGCAAGAAACCTTATTTTGTTTCTAAATCTAAACTTGGGATAGTGTTTCACTTCTAACTTTTTATTATATGTCAAGTCCCCCCATAGATAATAAAATTTTTATGAGTGCCATAGTTTTTTTTTCCTAACTTTTGTTGTATATTAATCCCAGGGTAGACAGTAAAATTTTCACATGGGTTCCATAGTTTTTGTTATGTAATTTCCATTGAGAACTCTGGACCACTTATAACATCAAATTTTTAAGGTTTTGGTCAAAGAGGTATATGTTAAGACAAATAGTAAGAATCGTCAAACCGTAGAAATTAAGGTCAGATAGCTAAGGGAGAATTTCTCATTTCAAAACTGGTATCGCTGTCCCATCAAGGGAGAAGTAAATTAGAAAAATTTTAACAATAATTGCACCTTTTTTTTTTAATACCGTTGAAGAGCATCTAATAATTATTCTTTTTCTTTCTAGGAAAAGCCATTGACAAAATCTCTACAACGTGGAGAAGATCCCCAATTTGACCAAGTATGTAATAAGAAGTTATATACATATTATATTCTGGTTTTTATTTATTTCAAAATGCACAAAAGATAAGGGCTGGATGTTCATTGTTAGTGTATTAATTAACTTTCTCAAAGAGGATACAGGGATATGATCTTAGGAACTCATCTTTCAGCTTTTACAATTATGGCTTAAAGCAAATATTCAGTAAATGTGTTTGGATTTGAACTGGAAAGAATGGGAATATGTTGGAATAATCCAAATAGGCCCTCCTCTGATCGTTTCCTAATTCTCTGTATACCAGAATTAAAGAAACTAAGAAAAGATAAAGGAACTTCTATTTTAAAATTTAGTTGACGTTATTATATTTTTATCCAGCTTTTTTTGAATGCCCATTATTTGCTCAACCCGGTGCTACAAAATACAAAATTGACAAGTTCTAGCCCTTCAGGAATTCACAGTATTGTGTGAGGAAAGATCACTTAAACAATAACTATAAGACAGTACAGTAACTTAGATTCTAATAGAGAATGTGATACATGAACAAAACAATTTAAGGCGGGATAAATACAAGGGAAGTCTTTTGCAAAGTAGATCAGGCCTAGTAAAAGAACATCCCACTCTCAACAGCAGATAATAAGACCAGAAATCAGGGTCTGATAGATCTTAGCTCACTAGCTAGAGGCTTCACCCATGTTTAGGAATGATGGGTAACAGGCATCGGAGGAAGTGAGAGATGTATTTGTGGTGTTCCCTGAACTTAACACAGTTAATGACAGAGGAGACAGCATGTCCTCCTTCAAAAACCTCACTTGAAGCCAGTGGTAGAGAAAATACTGCTGGAGGAACCACAGTCGGATCTACTATGGTGGGGGCAGAGATGCACTTTCAGCAGGGCTTTGAAATTGACTTTCATGTGGAATCAGAAGGAAAGTCCTCTGGCTGTTTCAGTCCAGACTTGTTCAATCCAGAACTGTAAGGAGTGGGGGCGCCTGGGTGGCTCTATCAGTTAAGTGTCTGCCTTTGGCTCAGGTGCTGATCCCGGGATCCTGGAGTAGAGCCCCAGGGCTTCTCCCTCGGCCTCAGCCCCCCTCCCCCCACCACTGGCTTCTGTTCTCTCTCTATCAAATAAATATTTAGGACAAAAACAAAAACAAAAAAAACCCCTGCAAGGACTGATTATAGAGATTGGATGCTACATTTTCTACTGCATAAGCTGTTTGCCAAGGCTAGGGCACATGCTGCCAGTGTCCGAGGGTCGTGCGGCGCGGGCTTTGTTCTCCGGCGTGGTAGAGCTGGCTCTGTTCTGGAACGCTGGCAGAGTGGAGTATGTGCTTCATCTCTGTGTCATGGCACTGTCTTGTCTTGTCATAGCAGCCTTAGTTGGCTTCTGGTGGGTGCTAGAGTCATTAGAGACCCTGAGCAAACATTTGGGGTTATTATTTTGGAAATAGGGCAACTTGTGGCTCTTTCTCTTTTCCTCAAGAATGTAAATATTTGAGTCTCTTGGGTGGCTCAGTTGGTTAAGTGTCTGCCTTCGGCTCATCTCCGTGTCCTGGGATCAAGCCCTGCCTCCGGGCACCCTGCTCAAGGGGGAGTCCGTTTCTCTCTCCCTCTGCCGCTCCCCCTGCTTGTGCTCTCTCTTATGCCCCCCCCTCAAATAAATTTAAAAAAAAAATCTATTTTAAAAAAGAATGTATTATCTGTTGTCCATAACTTTTCACTCCATTTTATGTTCTCTGTCTATATTCTATCCTATTTCTATCCTAGATATACCTATCCTAGGATATCAATGTCCTTTCCTCAAAAACAAAACTAATTTTCTCCAGCTTAATATACATCTTTCTTTATTCTCTGGGAAAATAGTATTTCTAAATTTTAGCATTGCGGATAATAGTTATCCCAAATGTTTGGCTTAAACACAGTTTCCCGCTTGGTATTCAGCCCTCTGCATTTTAACCTTGTGGGAGAGAAATAGCCTTTGGAATTAGACCAGGTTTAAATCCCAACTTTGCCACTTTAATTAGCTATAATTCTTTTAACCTTGTTGCACAGAATGTTGAATGTAGACTCTCTGCCCTGCCCCAGATCTTCCTGAATCAGATTCTGCAGCTTAAAGGGAAGCCCAGGTGACCCACGCACACGGCACAACTCGAGTGGCACTGCTCCCTAACACAGCTCTCTGTACTACAGACACTGCGAGAGAATCAGTAGGAGAATAGACACTGAGAACTGTCAAATAGAACCAATAAGATTATCCTGTCATCATTAAATCATAAATTTACACATGAAACAGGAGAGAAGGCAAGCTACAAAGTCTATTTTACTTAAAAAAGATGGCAAGACTCCCAGGCCTGAGGAGACTTGGTGGAAATTGATCCACCTGTGCCCGTTTACAGGTTTGTTTTTTTTTTTAAAGATTTTATTTATTTATTTGACAGAGAGATCACAAGTAGGCAGAGAGGCAGGCAGAGAGAGAGGAGGAAGCAGGCTCCCTGCCGAGCAGAGAGCCCCATGCGGGCCTCGATCCCAGGACCATGAGATCATGATACCGGCCTCGATCCCAGGACCAGGAGATCATGACCTGAGCTGAAGGCAGAGGCTTTAACCCACTGAGTCACCCAGATGCCCCCATTTACAGTTTTGCCAGCAAATTATAACAATCAGGGTTCCATTGGCGATGCCATGGCTGTGTCAAGCTCTCTTAATCTTTTGAAATTAAATATTTAAATTATATAACTGCCTTTGTTGTACTAGCAAGCAGTCGGACTTTGATTTGGATGCACTCAGAGGTCTGTCTGTGTGAAATGAACGTGCTGGTGATGCTACCTTAGGCGGTATAGACGCCGTTGCTGTGACCCTGGGAGCAGTAGTACAATGGAAGTGGTACAAATGCAGTCCTCCCGAGAGGTCAGGCACGTCACTAAGTACATCTTTTGAGTAGTAGGCAGCCGGTCCCTGTTTAGAGAATATTTTTTTGCTGGTTTCTTCCGTTTAAATGTGACTGACATGAATGGTAAACTAGAGGAACTGAGCTTCATCAGTGCCTGATCCCGGGTGGTCTCGTGTACTCCTCCACGTAAGAAGCTCATGATTCATTTTTCTCTTGCTAGAAACAGAAACAACAACAACAATCATGGAATACTTTATAATTTGTGAAGCCCCTTCTCACTCATGATCTCAGGTGACATCACTCACTCCTTCCAAGAAGAAGCCACCACCACCACCATCATTTCTGTTTTACATTTCATGGGAGTGAGTCTCAGACAGCTTGTGTAACACTATATAACTAAAGCCTAAGGAGCCAAGACTGGCACCTGCTTATTCAGACTATAAAGCCAGTGCTTTCTACCCTATAACATGTTTCTACATCTAAAAACTAAGGTGGTGAGAATTTAGAGGAGAGTTCTCCACAGGTAAGGGATCTCAGATCCTGTATCAGTTAAGATTTGGTTTGGCTGCAAATGACACATAAAATAACAGTGACTTGAATAAGATAGTTTCGTTCGCTCTCACATTCAAGAAATGCAGAGAAAATCAGTTTAGTATCCTTATATTATTTTTGTTGTCTTGCATATGGCTCATCGCATAGTTGAGTTCAGCTTCGAGAGCTCAGTCATTATGTCTGTATTCCAAGCAGTAGGACGGAGAAATAGGAAAAGAGTTATAGGCAAAAAAAATAAAAAAACAGAATGTCTCAACATTGCATACACTACTTCTGCTCATATTCAGTTGGCAAGATCTCAATCACGTAGCACACGTAGCTGTAGGAAAGACTGGGAAATTTTATTTTGAACAATCATTTGTTGATCTAAAAATCAGGTATTTTATTGGGGTACCTGAGTGGTTCAGTCAGTTAAGCATCTGACTCCTGATCTCAGCTTAGGTCTTGATCTCAGAATCATGAGTTCATGATGCCAATAAAGAATACTGTTTACAGTTCTGTATACCTCTTTTTTTTTCACTGTTGAATACTCCTAGAATTTGTCAGTTTTACAGTTCAAATTTTAAAATATGTATATTTAGGGGTTAAAGCTTTATGTTTCCTTAAGTATTCTTTTATATGCTTTATATATAATTAACTATTGGCTTCATATCTCTTAATTTAATTACCATCTAACACTGTATAGGTTAAACCTGAGGAAAAGTCCTTTTATTTCAGAAATAAGATACCTAAACAGAATTTTTTTTTTCAGTTCAGTATTAGTGGAAGAAATATCATACAAGTAACTACTTTATACATTGGAGAGCTTGGAATTTATACCCTTATTCCCAGAATTTTACTTTTTATAAATTTCATGAATTCACGACCTTGACCCATTCTTATAGAGCATCCACTATGTGGCAAACAAATGCCAACCATTATGCCAGCTTGTGGAAGTAAAGCTGAAGGAACCACAGTGCCTGCACTGGGGGGCCCCCAGTCTAATGGGTGAGACAAAGAAGAAATATGATCAAATTATAACCTCAGGCTAGTAAGTAAGCTCACCATGGAAGGACCAGGTATTGTGTATGCCCTAGGACAGCAGGCTCTGCCCTGTACTAGGGAGCCAGCAATGGTTCGATCCCTGCTAGTGAGAAAGTCCTACCAGGAATGAGAATTAATAAAGGTGGAAGAGATTGCCAAAAGCATTTTGAAAATGGATACTGCCACTAATTTATTTTAAATGTCTGAATTACCTGCCAGGACTTTGAGTAGAATAAGTGAAAAATTGTCTAGTGGTAAAGTTTTTTATTTTAGGAGACAATTATTAAAAGTGTGTGTGTGTGTGTGTGTGTGTGTACGCAGGTACCAGTACAGACATGCAAGGCTCTGTATGGGACAAAAAGGGTAAGCATGTTGTCCCTGTATTCCAGGAGCTTCAGATCTGGAAGAGTTTTAGGTCGTGCACACACAGCTCTGACGGGACCACATGCATAAGAAAATGCCACATTGGTGCTGCAATAGTAAACATTGTGAGATTTCAGGGAACAGGAAACATGCACTTCAGGGCCAGATGTCTAGAAAGATCTTTCTAGAAGAGGACACAGTTTATCACATACCTAAAACAATACAAGCAATAGGATTTTACTGGGTGTTGATGGTAAAGAGGATAGGAAATGTGCAAAGGTCCTGAACAACAAAAAAAGACATTTTAAGTTATCTTTAGGGACTGATGAATGGGTCTGTTAGTTGAGCCCAAAGATATATATTATTAAAAGATAATATTTAAAGAGAGGTGACATTGTGACGCTCATAGAAATATAAAATGAACACAGGTGAGAGATTTTATTTAATTCATGTTTAATGAGGAAAGTGCAACCAGTTTCAAAGAGAACCCCCAAATGGACCCATTTTTGTAAGTCAGGAACTTTGAAATGAATGCATAGAGGCAAAACTGGCTTTTTCCAACAGTGGGAGAGTGAAATCAATTGAACCTTCACTGGGCACGGTGTTTTTTTCTGTCTGTAGACAAGAATCTTTGGCATTGCTATCAGTGATCTATCATATGCACAATTTTAAAATAGCTCAAAGGCATTAAAAGGTGCAGAACACCTGCAGACTCAAATTAGATAAACCCCTAGAGAGGTGAGCTCTGAACACTGCATAGTTTTCTACTGAGACACAAAAATTTTCCTATTGGCTGGGAGTATTAGAGAAGAGACCAGGTAGAAAGGGATCAGACTGTGGGAGACTTTAATGACATATAATGACACTTAAATGACATACCGGGACCAATTTGATCAAAGTAGCAATTTGGTTTTAACCCTGAGTTAGTAGGTTTCATGAATGAAGAGATCCTTGAAGTGTGGAGGCACTTGGGGAGTCTGGGTGTTGTTTGAGACCGAAAGGGCCCAAACTACAGTAGAGACGATAGAACTAGAAAGAATAATTATATGTAAAATTGTATAAGAAGAATCGATATTGCTTGAGAGAAGGGAAAACGAAAAGTCACTATGGTTTTCAACCATGATTTGAAACCGTTTCCATTCATGTGAGAAAATACTGAATGGCCAAACATATTAGGACCTGCGCAGGGTTCCGGGGTGAAGGGGATCCTTCGGAAACAGAGTTTAGGATCAGGAAGTGGGATCCCCAGAAGAATGCCCAGGTAAAGAGGTCATCAGAAAAGTTCAAGAAGCTGCAGAAGATGCCACTTGCTGGGGCAGGGATGGGCCTTGATGGCAGCCGGGCAGAGACCGTCTAGAGGAACAAGAGATCAGCAGTTCGTTGCTCCCTGGAAACCAGCTTTGAGAAAGCCTTTAGCTACGACGTTATTGATTGACATGTAGAATGCATTTTCATCGTCGATAGATTAATATTAAATAGTCTAAGAGATACTTTTGCAGCTAGGTTATCCTGGCTGATTATGACTGGCTGTAACCCTTCAGTGGGGAAGCTGTCTACCTGACAGAGTGCAATCCTGGTGCTGGTGATGAGATCCCTATCTGTGGTCTGGGCGGGGGGGGGGG
>PITA01028765.1:0-18863 GCA_004023965.1 Spilogale gracilis | reverse complement strand
AAAAGCAAAGAATACCCAGTAGTCCTTATGAGTTTCTGTTAAAATATGATATTGTATTTTCACACACTGCTAAATGTCGATCACTCCAAGCCACAGAGTTAACAGACTGGAAAATGTTAAAACACACAAACAAAGACTTACGTAGGTATAGCTTTTGGTAGCTGCTGTGGGGACCTCTATGGAACCCCAGAGTTGGCATAAAGATTATTTTAAGCTGAAGATATTTGAGATTCAACCAATGCAAAAAAAAAAAAAAAAATCCACCCTTCTTGGATCTTCCCTTATTTGACTAAAGGCAGAAATTTCTAAGAAATGAGGACAGCCATAAACTCCCTCCTCAGGGTGGGTAAGCTCTCAGAAGAGAGACCAAAAGTAAATCTACTGTTAAATTCCCTCTCCTGGGGAGTTTTCGAGCCCTGAAGAAGATGGAAAGACCACTCACTCTTGTATAGACAAGTATTATCACAAACTTTCTTATCTTCTGTTTGTTCTCCCAAAAAAGCCATTTGTCTTTCCTACAGAAACCGATTTGTTCTTCCCGTAGGAGCTTCTCCTTCCCACTCTCTTCCCCATACTAAGTTAGATGTACAAGTCCAAACTACAAGCCAGTCTTTTCAATCACTCATCACCAAGTATGCCCATGTGTATGTGGTTTGCACATGTAAGCAAAATGCTTCTCCTGTTAATCTGTCTTCTGACAATTTAACCCCTAAACCCCAGGTACTAAACTGAGGGTAGAGAAAAAGTTTTTCCTCCTACCCAATAAACAATTCACTTAAGCTTATTTAAATATAGTTCTTCTCAAATATAGTTCTTCTCATTTTTAATTGAAATCTATTTTAGTCAACTTAAACAGAAGGAATTTGATCTGCAAGAATTTTTGAAGTGCTACACCTTCCTGTGCATTACAAATGAAGGCCAGTACTCTCCTTTGGACTACTCCAAAGATTAAAACAACAACAACAACAACAACAACAACAAACAAGAAGGAAAAACAAAACCAAAAAAATACAAGGAAGAAAACCAATCCATCCAGGTGAAAAGATCTTCATGTTTAATGCCAATCACCTCTACCAACTGTGATAGACCCTACTAACAGAGGTCTGTTGAGAATGCCACTTTCTAATCCACAGGGTTTTGCTCAAACTGAAAAGTAAAGGAAAAGAATGCCAGTTACTGCTCCCCCCTCCACCCTTGTCCAACGAACTATTTCTGCAAATCGCAAATAATAATAAATTTAATCACATGTAAATTTTAATTAAAAGATGTTCTGTTTTACCTTAGTTAGACATTCCCATCAGTGTCCAAGAAGAAGATTGTAACTCAGGCTTTCTTGTGAGTAGCAATACTGTACATCCTGGGTATAAGAAAACAGAAAAACATGTAAACTCAAGAGACTGCTTACTTTTAAATCTGGTGATTCAGTTTTTAGAGGTATTTAGGGATGGAAAATGAACAAGTGTTCTTCATGGAAATGATACAGGATAGCTAGCTGTAACAGACTGCCCCCAAACCCAAAACAAAACAAAACAAAATAAAAACACAACAATGACAAAAAAAAAAAAAAACCACTGAAAGACAGTCTGCTTAGATCTTTTTTTTTATTGTTACTTAAAAATTTTTTTCCAGTGTTCCAAGATTCATTCCCCATTCCCCACACCCAGTGCTCCATGCAATAGGTGCCCTCAGTATCCACCACCAGGCTCTCCCATCCCCCACCCCCTTCCCTCCAAGTCCCTCAGTTTGTTTCTGTGTCCAAAGTCCCTGCTGTTTCATTTCTCTCCCTGGATTACCCTAGTTCCCATTTACTTTCCTTCTCCTACTGTCCTCTAGGTTACCCCTTATGCACCGCAAGTAAGTGAAACCATGTGATACTTGACTTTCTCTACTTGGCTGGATTGGAAGAGATTATGCTGAGTGCTTAGATCTTCTTTAAAAATGATTTCTGGGAATGTAGGTGGCAGGGACTATATCTTGGGAGGGAGAGGAAAGAGGGTTTTGTGTCAGAAATGCCTTGACCAAATGATTTAATTGCTCAGACTTTTATTTTCTTCCTCTGTAAAATGAGGGCAACAATACCTACCCCTTAGCCCTGTGCCAAGGATTAAGGAGAAGACAGGAAATCTCTCCCAAGGTACTGCATACATATTAATGCCTACTTCTGCAGCCGCCTTTGCTTCTCTTGTAATTACTCCTAACACCTTTACACAGTGTTAGCTCCATGGCATTTAACTAAAATAAAACTAAACAAAACAAAATGAAAAACCAAACTGGATATCTCAATGACTTCAAAACAACTGCTTTAAAAATTGAAAAAAAAAAGAAAAGAAAAAGAAAAAGAGAGGACACTCAACTTCACACGTAATAAGAACAGCTAAATGCATTGAATGTTTCTTATGTGCTAATCTCTGTACTAATAATTTTATATCAGTCATCTTTTTAGCCCTCACAACAGATTAGAGAATGAGATAAGGGAAAACTGGGTCATGGAGCAGGGAAGTCCGTTTTTGCAGGCTGCACAGCCCTCCGGAGGCAGAGCTGGGACCTGAGTCCACCGTGTTCACCTCCACGCACTCTCTTCCCCACCTCGTCATGCGGGTTCCACCATAACCTGCACCATTGGACCGCCATGCACCCCAGATGATGCCATGCACTCAATGCCATTATTTTCTTCCCCTTCCTGCCCTCCCTCCTTCCTTTCCTTCTTTCCTTTCCTTTCTTGCATTCTTTATTTTTAATCTAAATTTAATCACTGCTTTATTTTGTTCCTCTGTTCTGCTCTGACAGACTAGGGTGGAACATTGATCACTCCAAGATAATTACGTTCCCCCTCGTGGGCTCAGCCTTTTCCTAGCTGTGTCATCTCCGATGGGACACTTAAGTTCTTTGAACCTTGGGGTTTTTCTCCTCCATAAAGTGAATGCATTAGGCAAGATGAAACCAAGAGGCCCTTTCCAGTTTGCAGGTTCTATGACTGGTTACTTTGTAAGCAGTTTCAGATCATTCTAGCATCAAGATCTCCATGGGTACCTAACAGTTGTGGACTCTAACATATGCACAGGTTTTCTTGCTTTAGCTTAAAGTCAAATTCCCTATTTCTGGGAGGAGTCATTCATATTTATGTATAGTCTTTAAAGAGCTTGCAAATAAGGATACTGATATTCAAAGAGGTTAGGTCACTTACAGAAGGTCACACAGAAGTGGTAGAGACAAGATTTGAATCCAAGTCTGTGTGTCCCTGAAGCTCATGTTCTTTGCAATAGCCCAAGCATATCAGAAAGTACTGTATGGAAAAACTAAATGACCCAAATCAGTCTCATTTCTGATATATGACTTACAATTTAGTGTGGTAATGATAACAATAACTGGCAAGCATTGTGAGATGATGATGATGATGGCGATGATCTCACTTGGTCTTCCCATCATAGCAAGTGCCAGTGACTATAATCATCCTCTTCTGAAAGATGAGAAAACAGAGGCACAGGGACTAACATTACTTGCCCAAGACACAGGACCTAGAGGACCTAGGATTTTTTTTTTCTATTTTTAAATAATGATTTATTGTTTTAGCTAAATTATTGGCTCAGGTCATGATTTATTATACTCACTGGCACATGGCAGTTATGCTGTATTTTCAAATTAATAAACTGCAGTTGTGAATACGAGACAAAAAGTTAGCAGGTTGGTGTAAGGGTAACCACAAAGACAGGCACTTAGTTGTTTAGTAATTCACATACTCCAATAAAGGAGAAGGATTTCTGTAGAGAGATTTGCCAGAGACTGCTGAAAACCTGCCTTCTGAACCATTTCCCCATTAAAATTGCCAGCTATTGTCATTCTGTCTGGGAACCAGGAAAGAAATGACAAAGTGAATTTCAGGGGACACTGTTTGTCCGCGGGTGTGTAGCATGTCCTTCACACTTAGGGAGTCAGGCCTACGTGCTGTCTCTGTCGGGCGGAGGGAACCTGAGCTCCAAGGAGAAAGCAGGTAAAGCAAACAGCCAATGAAGAAGCTCTGTTTACTTAGCTGGGTCTAGATTTACTGAGAAAATGCCTTCCAGATGCATTCCAAACACGGTGGCATGATTAGGATGGAGAAAACAGTCAAGTTTATTTGGCTTCTGTGGAGGATTTGTTTGTATATTCTAATTGCATCATCATTTAGCTTTATTTCATCTGGAACCTGACTGCCAAATGAGCATATTGATTACCTGTCATGGATGCATATCTCTCAATTAACAGCCATCAAGGCTTATAAAATATAAGCTATGTCAAGACCCAGGAGCAGAGTTTATTACGACTGTGAGTAATCATGCTAGCCCCTTTTCACTGAGCATCAGCCATGATGCTGGTACCTACTCATCACGTAACTTGGTTTGTTTAAGTCTCACCCCCTCCTTCAAACTATATCATCATCTTTCTATCTTTTAAGTGAGGAAAGAGAGACTTAGGGAAATTAAAAACCTTGCCTTGGGCAGCACAATCAGTAAATGGAGGAGTAGGGATTTGAACTTGTATATGTAATAATTCAAATTCCACAGGGCTTTCTGGCACACGTAGGCAGGGCAGTGGGCTGGTGATGCTACCACCACTTGGCTGGAAGTCCTGCTCTGTCACTTGCTACCTCCGTGGTCTTGAGCAAGTTTCTAAACATCTCTGTGTCTCAGCTTCCTCATTTGTAGAGTCAGGGAAATCACAGTGCAAAGATAAGGTTAGGATTAAATGAACTACCCCACATCTGGTATTGAGACGAGTGTCTGAGATAAGGAGGCACCATTATTTTACATCCTCTGGATGCTGTGAAAAACACATTATAAATCTTTGACCTTCAGAAACTTGCTGGAGGTACTTGGTACTTCCAAAGACTTTGCAACAATTCAATTTTTCCTCACAGCAGCCTAGTGCTTCAGGTCAGACGACTAGCTCTCCCATCTCTGACTGAGACATGGGGACTCTCTATGCCTGGATATTTTCATTCCACACAATTCATGATCCTCCTTACCACATCTAAGGACATACATGATACTGTTATTGGTTTATCTACCCACGTGCTTTGGATACCTTAGGTTGGTCCCTCACAACAACCTCAGAATTTGGTGCTATTAGCTCCACTTCACAGATGATGGTGAGAGGGGCCATAAAATTGAGATGATTTGCCCAAATTCATGTATGTGGTATGTAGCAAGACCGGATTTGAAGACAAATCTGAATGGATCCTAAATTTGTGTGTTTGCCTCCAAATCTTGACACTTAAGCAGTGATGATTCCTCCTTGTACCCATGGTGAACTTCTACTCCTCTGGTGAGATTCAATGCTTCCCTGATTTTGATCTGTTGAAGACATATTTTACAGAGCCCTAACGACATTCTACAGTACTGGGTGCTGTGTGAACAGGGATGAACACAAACGTGGTCTCTGTGTGAAGCTCACAGCCTGAGGGGATAGTATGGGTAGAGACAAGGGTAGGGATTAGGGCAAGAGGCTGGGGACACATCACTCAGGGGCCCAGGGGGCCACCATGAGGTGTTGAGTTCGAGTCCCACAGCACCTTTTGTAGCCCTTGTTGGGAGACAAGCCATTATCATGCTGTATTGTCATCATTTGCTTATGTGTCTACTTGCCATCTAGACCATGAGCTTCATAGGAGCCTATGACAGTGTTAGGACAAAGTGGGCATTCAGCAAATTGAATGAATGAATGAATGAATGAATGAACTGTGTCTGCTAATGCTGCAATCTTGTAAGATTCTTACCAAAAGAGAGAGAATAATTGAGCTGGGGTAAAAAATCAAAGATGTGCTTTTGTTCCTGGCCAAGAATCAAATCAACCAGACGTCTTCACATATATATTTATATTTATGTAACGATAGATAGGCATTATATATTAATAATCATGGCCGACATTAATCACTCAACACTGGACTCAGTGCTTCCTATGCAACCTATTTAATTTTTGTGAAAATGAATATGAAGTATTGCTAATCTCCATTTAGAGAGAAAACAACAACAATGTAACAACACATAATAACAACAATAATAAAACTAGAGCAGAGTTTCAATAAATTACCCAGGGTAAAAAAAAGACTACCTGTGGCACCCCAGTTTGCATCCAAGCACTTTGTTCCACGTCTGTACACTTGGCAACTTTATGATAATGTTGCTCAGGATAGTTATCTGTGGAGTGTTTCCAAATTTAAAAATATAAAATATAATATATAAAATAATGTCATTAAAAGGAAACCAGTAATGGAAAATACCAAAAATAGAAACAGTACATTGGTAACAATAGTGAGTGGTTACTAGAAAGATAAAATTTGATAGAATCTCACTGCTAATGACTAGAAAACGATACAGAAAAAGGAAAGCACTGCAAGTATTAGACGGGTACATTAATTTTAACTTCTTTATTTTTATTATGTTGCTTTTATGTTACATAAAAATTAGCAGGAAAAGGGAAGCCATGGGAGGTACAATTTCTTAGGAATAGCAGACCAAGAGACTGGGTAAACAAGCCAATATTTGCATTCTTCCCACTTTTTGTATTACTAATCCCAGTTGACTATGTCTAGAAGGTCTTCCTTCTTCCCCTGCTGTCTGAATAACTCCTAATCATTCTTTAAGACCCAGATCAAATTCCTCTCAGTCTGGGACGCCCTACCTGAACACCCAGATCAAATTCCTCTCAGTCTGGGACGCCCTACCTGACCTTCTAGGTTCCCACCAGACCATCCATTTTCTTCTTAAAGTTTATAAAATGTTATAGCATACTTTTTCTCATTCATCACATGCAGAAACCAAGCCCTACATCTAGTAGGCAGTTTATAAGTCCTTGCTGAGCAAGCAAATGAATTAATTATCCTGCCCGATCATCTCTATTAATGCAAATGCTATAGGCAGTGAGAAAAGGGGAATTATTCAGGTGTGTCAGACACTGATCCAGACACTTGGTCTGAATTACTACATTCAGTATTCACAAAAGACTTGCTGAATGTGTATCTCTATCCCCAGTTTATAGATAGGAAACAGGCTCAAGGAAGATAAACTGTTCACATTAGTGAGAATTAATTTTGCATTTTTTTAAAGATGTTACTTATTTATTTGACAGAGAGAGACACAGTGAGAGAGGGACACAGCAGGGGGAGTGAGAGAAGGAGAAGTAGGCTTCCTACTCAGTGGGGAGCCTGTTCTGGGGCTCAAACCCAGGACCCTGGGATCATGCCCTGAGCCAAAGGCAGACACTTCATGACTGAGCCACCCAGATACCCCTAATTTTGCATTCTTGAGGGGGATAGGACAAGTCATGGAAAACACAAAGTATTGGGGACTTAGGGAGATATTAAAAATAATAAAAAGAGGAAATAACACAAGCCAGCCTCCCTTGGTTTGAGTCCTACCTCTACTACCACCCACCCATGTGACCCTGGGCAGATTGCGTAACCTTTTTGAGATTCAGTTTACCAATCTGTAAAGTGGGGATAATAGGACATTTATCTACCAAGGATATTCTGAGGATGAAATGAGGTAACGTAGGTGATGTTAGTCATCCTCTGGCACTTAGGAAGTCTTAAAGTGTGAATGAACTGTTGTTTTTCAATGCTTTCATCAGTAACAAAGAAAAAGACAGTCACAAATTAAATGATGCGTGTTGCCTTGTCAGACACAGGCAAATGAATGCATTGTTTATTGTAAACAAACAAACAAACAACAAAACAAAACCGAATACTCTGGAATGACATGAAAGCTACTGATAAGGCAGCACTCGCTGTACAAGCCACGTGCCAAGCTCGGCAGTACACCTTGGTGACCCTCACAAGACCACTAGGAGGTAGGGCTCTTTTAAACATTTTTATTTGTTATATACTGTTCATTTTACACGGAGTAAAATAAGGGTCAGAGAACTGCTTTGACTTAACCATGGTCACAAACTATGTAGAGAGCCAGGATTCAAACCCAAATTTGTCTTGTGTCAAAACTTGTGTCCACAGGGTAAGTACCATGCTGGGCTTACTGCCCAGGTCTACTTCTTCCTCCTGAGAGTTTGTCAGCTGCTGCATTATCCTGACTATGAATAATGCTCTCTAACAACCAAAGGCAGGGGAAGAGGGAGCTAATTTATTCTGCATTGTTCCAGAAGGCATAGCATAAAAGAAAGGAACTTTGGTTCAACGTTAGAAAAGATCTTTAGTGATAATGAGGCACCTGTGGAAGCAGGGAACCATCACTGGACTTAGGAGTCAGAGAGGTGTTGAATTTCATCTGCACTTCTTACCAGCTAGGGCAACAAATAAATGCACATTCTCTAATCCTCAGTTTTCTCATCTGTATAGCCAATATAAGAATCATTAATTCAATTGGTTGCTTGGAGAATAAGATTATAGATACAAACTTCTGAGAGTCAACCTGTGTTTGCTCCTTTCACTTACCCCATTTTGTAAGCAATTAGAGCTGTTCAATAATGCAGTGAGAAGTATTGATTCCGTTCCCCATTCCTCACCACTGGAAGTACACACGCAGTGCAGTGACTAAATGACAGGGCCCTGTAGTGCCAACCTAAACCTCACCCAACGGAAGAACTTCAAGGACCCTCCAGCCCTACCTTGCTATGGAATTAGGAAGGGCAGATAATGTAGTGGATAGTTAAACAGATTCAAGATAACCTCAACAGTCTGAGCGGGGAGTTAAGATTAAGGCAATGAAATTGAACAGGGTAAGTATCAAAAGAGATTTGCATTTAAATTAGAAATAAACAAGAGCAATAACAACATATCTTGCTTGTAGAGAATGGCAGAGGTATGATTTGGCCACAGTGCAAGTGAAAACATGCTAGGTTTTTTGGTTTGGTTTTGTTTTGTTTTATCAATCACCAGCTCAATATGTGACTCGGTTTCTAAAACAAATCTGAATTGCATTTTTAGAGATTCCAGATCGAGGCACAACTTGCTAGGGGAAAATTTCCTTCTACAGTCAGCATATAAGTGAAAAATTTCATATTTTCAAAATTGAGTTGGAAAAATCCTTATTTTACACAAAAAGTACAGCATGCACGATTTAGGGTATACAACCGTATTTGGTAAATTCTGCTCGCAATAAAAGTCTAACCATTTTACCTTTTAAAAATTAAGCAAATCTCTAATGGTCAATGGGCGTTGAAGAATTATGAAGTGTTGCTGCTTGTCTTCAGGGTTTACTTAATTTTTAACAAAAATCATTAAGCTTTTATAACTTATAAAATTGTTATGCAGATTAAATGAGATAATATATATATCAATCTTAACTAAGCATTATATTTTAAGAGGAAAATTGGGAAATCAAAGATTGGTGACCAGGACTGGAAGAGATTGGAGACTGAGCCATAAAGCAGCATTCAGTAAACTATATAGCTTTGGCCAAAATGTGGCCTGCAGCCTGTGTTTTTACACTGAAAGACAAGAAGTTGGGTTTTTTTGTTTGTTTTTGTTTTTTTGTGTGTTTTTTTGTTTGTTTGTTTTTTAAGATTATTAAAAGGTTGTGTTACCTGTTGCTCTCGAAATGCTAAATGATCTATAGTTCTTCATCCCAGGCATACTTTTCCGTTCCTCTGGGTTTTTGCTGGCCCTGTTCCCTTGTACAATTCTTCTCCTCTGTATTCAAGAGTACATATGCAGACTGCTTTCTTTGTAACCAGCTCTAATTAAACGCATCTGCTCCTTCATGGCCTGTCCTTGAATCTAGAATCTTAGATAGTAAGCTCCTATAAAATAACTCAAATTACTCATCTGTGTCTTTAGCACCTGACACTGTCCCTTAAGCCCAATAGGCTCTTAGTCAATGCTTTCTAAATGTAGGTAAAGATGTTTAAATATTAACAGAGCTGTCAGTGCAGGAAGGAGTGGACTGCTTTGGGAAGACTTGACAAAGCAAAAATGGGAACAGGGAGGAAAAATCACGGTTAGGAAGGGAGTGACCTGTTCAAATTCCCGCTGAGACAAGACTAGATAAAGGCAGATTTTATTCTGAAGAAGACCTGACTTTGAATCCTGATAAAATGTCTGGATTTCAATCTGAGATTTTAAACAGAGGGATTCCCCTTTAGAGCCAGTTTTCTTAAGGGTAGCCCTGAGATTTTAACATCTGCCTTGTAGGCACAGGAAAGATTAAGACCATCTGAATTAGAAAGGCTAACACAATGTCTTGCCCATAGTAGGTAATCAATTTCTTTTTACTCCTTTCTAATTCCTCATACTCTCAGGATTCTCTCCAATGCCACCTCTCTCCCCAAAGCACCTGAAACAAACAAACAAACAAACAAACAAAAACCCAAGTGCATTTCCAACGGAAGTGCTCCAAACATTTCATCAAAGTTTCCCCTGAGTTAGTATACCACCCCTAGGAGATAAACACTAGGGTTCCGTCAACAAAGGCAGGCTATGCATCCAGAGAAGACAGTTCATAGTAATTTTGTCAGCAAAATTGTAACAATAAAGGCCCAAACAACACTTCATCTCCCTGTCAGTTGTCTTGAAAGGGCAGATTACTTTTTCCTCAATCTTGGCACATCCAATTAAGGTAGACTTACAAGCCAGGCAGGTGCAAAGTGCAAGCCAGCACTTGTTCACATTAGCAATTATCAATGGAAAACTCTGTGAATGCGAAGGCTTGGCACCACTGTTGCCTGGCAACCATCAGCTGCAGAGGCAGGGCAGACAATGACATGAAAGCTTGACATCTTTGACCTGAAAAAAGATGGTTTCTCTTTCTCCATTTTTCCCAGTTACTCTTTGTGTTTGTCATTGCGAGTTCCCAAAGCAAACACTTTATATCACCTGCTTGGCATTTGGGAATCTACCCAAGACTTAAATTGGCAATTATATGTCTCTGATGAATATGTTCTGAACACCTCGTATGTGCCAGACACTGCGTAAGAAAAGCTACCTTCAATCTAGAAAAGTAAACTCGTTTCGTTTTCCTTTCTTTTTTTCTTTTTTTTCTTTCTTCCCTCTTTCCTTTTCACATATATTCATTCAACAAAACAGTATCGAGGGAATCGTGTGTGCCAAGCACTGTGCTTGACACAGCTGGCAGAGACAGATGTGGAGCAAAAGCAAAAGGAAGACATTACATTTCCTTACTATTTACAGCCCATTGACAAGTCCTTCAAACACAGTGACCTTCCTCTGGGAATTCAGCTGCTTCTACGTTGACACATTTTGCTAAAGGCAAAAGGCAATCTTAGCCAGAACCCCCACCCCACCCCAGGATCCTGTAAGTCTACTTTAATATATAAACATTCCTTTGGAACTTCCTTTGTCTCTACCTCCCACTCCAAGATATATGTTAAAATCATCCTCCAAGCATATGGCTCATTGATATACATCTGAAGTGTCTCATGACTAATGTTGTACTAGAGAGTAATAAATGAACTTTTCCTAACAATAGCTAGCCTCCTTAAGGTCCACAGAACCTTTCTTCCAAATTCCTCAGAGATTTTGTGGTTCCTAAACCCCTCCCAACATCAAAGCATTTAATTAGTCACCCATCACAACCCCAGGGCAGCTCTTTCTGCCCACACTACCTGTCCCCATGCTTTATTAAAACCACCTTTCTGCACTGAAGACATCCCAAGAATTCTTTCTTGGCTCCAAAACCCAATATTTCCACATCAGAGATGACTGAGAACTAGTGTGCCCCCTCAGGAAGTTCTCAGGTCCATTGCTAAGGCATAAGAACACAAGAACCATAGGTAAAGGCAAATGTGTCCTATAAGTAAGGACAAAAATAATGTCTTACAAAAAATGTTATAAGCACAAAAAAAAAAAAGAGAGAAAAAAGTGCTTCAGAGATTTGAAAAGATAGAATGTCAAAATAAAAATGCCATGTATTACTTTGTAACTCATATTCCCAGTTCATTCTTTTACCTATTCATTCATTTATTCACATGCATATTTTTGGATGATGTAGGATAAAAGATGCCCAATGGACAATAATAAGTTTGGAAAAGAGGACAAGAAACAGAAAGAGAAAGGATGGTTAAGGACAGGCTGTGAGAAGAACTCCTATTTACAAAGCCCCAGCTTTAATAAGCCAGGCACTGTGTCTGGTTGAGTTTGACTTCCATAAAACTCAGACAGTTTTATCCATCTTCTTGTTTTCTTTCTCCTCGTCCTCTTACTACTATTGCTGTTGTTATTAATTCCATTTCACAGATTACCAGATGTGGACATTTTATCTCAGGAAGGCTAACTCTCTTGGAATGATAATGCCTGCATTCAATCAAATATCTGACTTCAGAATCTGTGCTCTTGATACTCTGCCGTGAGGAAGAGAGAAGATGCAAATTTATGAAAGATAGACAGAAAAAAATGCGTCATAAGCATGGCACTTGAGGAAGAAATGCTAATGATTGGTGGTGCTCAAGGGTATTGATTTCCTTTGGAAGGCCCTGATTTTAGAATATTTAACCTTTAATTTAGCTGAGACTCTGACAACCAAAAAACACCAACTGCCTCTTGATATTGTTTTTAGTTCCATGATAATCCCCATAGAAAGAGTTTTCAAAGAGGCTTAAAAATAAAAGGAAATGTAAAACTGGTGAAAGGAAAATAATGATTTTTAAAAAGAGTTGTGTAGTGCAGTCAGACAGGGAGTGCACTGAAGCTACTCACAGGGACACTGAGGGGGAGGCGAGGCAGAACTGGTCAGGTACTTGTTTTACCGATGAGAAAACAAGACCCAAGGATGCAATATGACTTTTCTAAGCTCACCTATCTCTTTTTTCATGGAAACCACCAGGCACTTCCCTTTACATCAGTATTTGTAGAGGGGAATTTACCAGTAACTTTTAATTTAAGAAAATGTACTTGTACATTATTGGCAATGGATAATTTAACCCAGAATTAGCACTCTAAGATCTTACTGCTCACACAGTGATCCACATACTGGCAGCACCAACACCACCTGAAAGACTGTTAGAAATGCAGACTCCCAGAATCTGTATTTTAACAGGATCCCCACGTGATTGGTAAGCACATTAAAATTTGAGGAGCCCCCAAAAGGAAAGGCATATGCTATAAAAAAGAAGATAGCTTTGACACTAAGTTCACCTGGGTTTAATCTCAAGAGAGCTTTCTGAGCTATGAGCATCATTTGAATGGTAAGGGGAAATCATTCAAAGAGGAGCAGCGGTTTGGATATAAGTGGACTTGGACGTTCAGGGGATGGCACTTGGCTTAATGGTCTTCCCAAAATGTGAAGATAAGCTAGAAATAGGACTTAGGTGCCAGAATGAATATTCAACGGTTATTCCCTGGTGACTGGGAAACAATGCATGGCTAATACCACGACCACAACAAAAATAATTCTTTTTGTATAGTATTTTGGAGCTTCATTATATCTGACACATAGGTACTCAATAAATATTTGCTGATTGACTAAACCAGCATAAAACATTTTCATGCCCATCATTCATGGGATATTTTCAACACTTCTGAGAGGTTAAAAAAAAAGGGACTATTTCTTACATTTTATTACCGTTTTCCTCCATTTTACAAAAAAAAAAAAAAGGTAGTGAGGAAAAACTGGTTTCCGTAAAGTGATATCATGAGTAAATTTCTAGATCCAGACCTCAGTTTCAAGTCTTACAACTACAAAGCATACCCTCTTTTAAGCTAATTAAGGCTTCAGGTGTTTGGCTTCATACTTTTGCCAGTTCACACTGGAGATTTCATAGTGAGAACAAACTACATACAGAAAATGAAGAAATAAAAAGATGCCCTTGTGTGTCATGATTACCAATCCTTTCCTTTGCAGTAGGACTTTCTCTAACACCAATCCTTATAAAGTCTCAAAGGTGGAAGAATACTTCTGCTAATTGGAGCTAATGCGCTTTCTTTGGTCCACCATCCTCAGCCATCATGGTGGGACTGTGCCTCCAGATAATTCAAGAACCAGTCTCTTTTCCCCATGCCTAACTGAAGGTTACTGTATTGGGTTTCGGTTCAGATAGAATGGCATAGATTACATTTGTGGGAATGAAAACAAATAACCTACAAAAAGACTCACCAAGAAAGAGGAGAAATTAGGAAAGCAAACAAGTTACTAAGCAAGGATTTAATAGATTTCATATGAGACTGTCATCTTTCTTTTTTCTTTATTTAGCTTTTATTTATTATTTGACAGAGAGATCACAAGTAGGCAGAGAGGCAGGCAGAGAGAGAGGAGGAAGCAGGCTCCCTGCTGAGCAGAGAGCCTGATGCGGGCCTCGATCCCAGGACCCTGAGATCATGACCTGAGCTGAAGGCAGAGGCTCTAACCCACTGAGCCACCCAGGAGCCCCAGGCTGTCATTTCTCTAAGTCAATTTCAGATTACTGATGGCTGAAGTTACTTCTTTTAAGTTAACTAATATACGCAAAGAAAGAATTCCCAAGATGAGATAAAGTTGTTCTAGAAGACTCTGTGGTGTGATAAATGACTTTAAACTTCAGAATCAATCTGAAACAAATGCCAATTTTGACATGCTTACCATCACCATTCCCTGCTAACTGACTAGTTAACGTTTACTCAATACTTATGATGTACCAGGGAAAGTGTCAAGTGAATCCATGCAGATTATTTCATTTAATCTTCACTACTATCCTGTCATTATCCCTACTTTGTAATTGAAGAAGTAAGTCATAAGTTCACTGGATTTTAGAACTTCTTGATTATACAGTTGAAAAGAGGGACTGTATAGTTTCAAACCCAGTCCTTTCCATTTATTTATTAATTTACTTCACTTTTATTCACTTTTATTATTAATTTACTTCACTTTTGCTCACATTACGTTATGTGCTTCCTATGAGATTTTGGTGACTTCAAACCAGTTTTTTAAGCTCTGAAACACATAGTTTCCACAGTTTAAAAATGGGAAAACAACACACGCAAAGGCCAGTAGCTAATGCATAAAAATGTGCTAGAAGAGTGTATGGTATATAATAGGTACTCAATAAATATTCTTCCCCTCTTGAGAAGTCCTAGTAGGGGGAAAAATATATATGTATCTACACACACATATGTGTGTATGTACAAACATATTTACACACACATTTTATTTAAAATGATCACTTGCATGCTCTCTCTCTCTTTATATATATATAGCTGTCATTGAACATTAGCTCTGTAAGCCTTGCAATGGTTTTGATTACAAGCAGTATCATTTTTACTGGAGCTAATTAACAGCATTTTGAGTTCCCAGACTAGCTCTGTAGGCAGTTCTGATGGGACCATGGGCTATTACAGAATAGGAACTCTTCCTTTTTGTTTTATTCTCCTATGTTCTGGAGTGGGCCTTAATAATGGTTTAGTGCTTGGAAGGCTCTGTGGTGTCACATACTTGCTAAGTCACACTAAAAATACTATTGACAGGCTTGACAAAACAGCTTTGATTTGGAGTGTCTCTGATGTTTACTCTTTGCTCTAGGTTTGGGTAATCTGTGGCAAAGCTTTCGGCTTCTTCATGACTCTTTCCCCTTTAATTTACTTCACTTTTGGAGAGAGAAGTAACACAAATAAGGCACTGCCAGGATGTTTTCACATTTAGCCATAAAATCGGAGGAACGTTACCTACTTTTCAACTTAGCCGTGAGAAACAAGAAAGATAACACTCCTGTGTGCCTAACTCATTGCAGGTGGTAACAAGTTCTTCACTTCTGCCTTGAAAGGTCTTAAGTCACAAGAGGGTCATGAACCAGCTACCTCTTTGCCTCTAGAAAGGTTTAGCAAATGATCATTTCAAATAAAGCATGTATGTAAATGATTTTCTTGAGAATGTCTGTTCTTCCCAGCAAATAAGGAGTCCAGAGATCACTTTTCTATTTGAGGATAACAGCTGATAGATGAGATGGTGGCTAGCTCAGTGTCAGAAAGTTCGTGAAAGAACCTCATGAGAACAAGAGTTAATAAACAGAATTTAGGAGTTTAGAAGCATTAAGTCTAGAGAAGAGGTAACAGGGATTTGTTTGTAGTCATTAAAAAAAAGGAGGTAGTTATTCTAAGAAAAAGCCCAAATTTGGAATGTAGATCTTTACAGTGGGCAAAAGTAAAGATAGCGAGTCAATGAAGCATAGTTACAGTGTATGAGGCAAAGTGAAAGTTACCTTAAGTAACGTGATTATACCCCAACATAGCTTAATAAGAAAAAACCAAAGGCTGAGTGCCCTTGAAATGTACCTGTGACCTACTAAAATAGCCCTCATCACGGAATTTTAAAATTTTGTCGATACCAAAAGATGTGATGTCACTAAATACTCTGTAACACATTCCTGGGATAGCTATCACTATTTCTATCTTCAATACAGCAACCCTCACAGTTAGCAAGTAGTAGAGGCTAGATGGGCAGAACAGATTGTCTGATTCTAAAACCTGTATGACCTTCACTGTGTGACATCAATCTCCTCAGAAATTTGTGTAACATAATGAACAAGGAAGCAAATAGTATTGTGTCTAGCACATAACTGACATTTAATAAATGTTTGTTGAATCTGAGGCCAAAACGATAAAGAACCATCCATCTTGCATTATGTATCACATACAATTAACTTTAAAGTGACATAAGGATAATTTGGCAAACATACTGTATGAATGCAAAGTAGTCACCATGAGAGACTGGACACTCTTCCTAAAGATGTCCCTCTGTTCAAGTTATTTCTAAGTTCTCCCTGGTGAATCATAATTAGAGTCTGAAATGCAGATCTTTATTACTTACATCAGAGTAAGTTTTTATTTTTTGGAAGTAAGCTTATAACTTTGAAATTGCCATTTTGAGAATTCAAGTGAGTAACTTAGGGGTGGTCAATGGAATGAATGGGAGGGCCAGAGAAAGAGAACCCAAACTGGAAGGGATGGGAGACTGCCCACAGTCACCAAGGATGTGGTTTTCCACATTAGAGTTCTCAAAATCAAAAAGTTTCCATTTTAAGGGGCATCTGGGTGGCTCAGTCAGTTAAGCATCTGACTCTTGATTTTAGCTCAGGTCATGATCTCATGGTTGTGAGATCAAGCTTACCCAGCTCTGCACTGGGCGTGGAGCCTGCTTGGGATTCTCTCTCTCCCACTCTCTGCCCTTCCCCCACCTATTCCCTCTCTTAAATAAAGAAATATTTTTTTAAAAAAGCTTCCACTCTTAAAAAGACACTGAATGCTATTTGTATAGCACGCACACACATACACGCAAGCCTGGGCTTGTGTATTAGAAAGAGGTAGGAGGCACAGGCCTTCTCTACTACCTCCATGCTGGGCTGTGCGAGCTTGTTAGCCCTCTAAGTCAGTTACTGTTGAGAGTGATAGCAATTGCTTCCCTGTTCGATTTTTGTGGATGTTAAATGAGGTGATGTATATAAAATCACTCCCAACACAGTACCTACATGGTAACAATTCAAATACCATCCATGCCAACTTTCTTCTCAGGTTCTCTGTTTCTTACAATGATTCTGAGGTTCTGAAAGATGTCACACCCTTTCCACCACCCTGCTTCTTCTTGTGATAGGATTCTTTCATCATTTTGGGACATAATCTAATTTTAAAAGGAAGATATTGTGAGTACCTGAGACCCAGTTAAAGTTATTTAATCAGAAAAAGGTCATGTTAACATATAAATATTGAGAAGAATGATAATTAGGCAGGGAAAACAGCAAAACACGTTAAAAAGGCATGGAACCATTTTTAAATGTTAACATCCCAATTTAGTAATGTTTACACTACACTTAATAGTTTTATTTAAAGCTAGATTTCTGGTGTAAAAAAAGGAGGGGATTAACTTAAAAGCAATTCCAGAAATACACATACATACTCATTATCATACACACATATACACAAATGAGTAACTGTTACTTGGAGATGCGGCTATCACTAATGATTCTCACACTCCTCAGAACCATTTACACAATAAGCTTCCACTATGTTAAAAAAAAAAAATGCAGCACTGAGAAGAAAACAGGACACCATAATAGGTTATGTTTCATTCTTCAGTTGGTAAATATCAGAGGTTCAGCAATCTGGTCTAGATGTTTATACAAAGCCCTTCAATGTGAGAAAGAAATCTATGAAAAACAAGTCCAAAGCATAGGCTTTACAATCCAGGGATCAGGCAACCCATGGATCAGGCTTTGAATCTATCATTTGCTGACTGTGCAAGTGATTTAACCCCTCTGAGCTTCTGTTTCCTCATCTGTTAAATGGGAATAGAATTAACATGTGTATTACAAGGTTGTTCAAATAAATGAAGCCACAACTATAGCATGTGGCACATAGTAATTTATTATAAATGCTATTGCCCTGCTCCTTCTCCCTTTCTGCAATGCCAGAAAACATTTGTTTCATCTTGTACATTGACTCATCCTTTCAAACATCTGTGCTTAATGAAAAATATTCATGCCTAATGCCACCTAATTTTTTTAAAAAAGATTTTATTTACTTATTTGAAAGTAAACAAGAGGGAGAGAGAGAACATGAGTTGTGTGAGGGGCAGAGGGAGAAGCAGACTACCTGCTGAGCAGGAAGCCTGAAGCAGGGGGCTTGATCCCGGGACTCCAAGATTAGGACCTGAGCCAAAGGCAGATGCTTAACTGGCTGAGCCACTTATGTCACATGACTTTTATATAACACATATTTTAGTGTGCAAAATACTTCCACAACCATTACCTAAACTGGTCTTCACCCAGACCCTGAGGGTAAATTAACTGTAGTTGCTAATGCCAATTAGGCAGATAAACTAATGAAGATGGGGTACAGATTAGAAGTGATCCATAACTAGACCCCAAGTTCCCCACTTTTTAGAAACACAGGGCTCTTCCTTCTTCTTCTTCTTCTTCTTCTTCTTCTTCTTCTTCTTCTTCTTCTTCTTCTTCCTTCC
>PITA01028764.1:0-18870 GCA_004023965.1 Spilogale gracilis | reverse complement strand
CCGTGTGACCTTGGGCCGGTCGCATTACCGCGGAGATGCGGCTTCCCTTTCTGGAACTCAGGGCCCCAAAACTGACGCTTTCCAGCTCCTGGCTTGCAGGGATGACCCGGGGAGGTACAGTGGCCTGTAAGCAGTGGTCCGGTTCCTCAGCGGCAGGTGCTCTCACACGCACCTGGCTCTCTTGATTCCGTCACACACACCCTCCTGTCCAACACTAAACACCTGGCCCGCACCAAGCCCAGCTAGGCCCGGAGGCTGAGGAGCCACGAAGCAGCAGCTCCAGCCCTTGTGTCTCCCTTTCCACGGTGCTGGAGAACAGCTGGGGACCCTCTCCGGGCTCTGAATCAGCGCCTCACACAGCACTGAACCTTGCAGAGAACCCAAGCAGCTGGTGGCCAGGGACAGGGGGCTTCGGTATCAAAGGGCACGGAGACACCTCGTAACAGCAATGGGGCAGATGCTGGGGCCAGGAGCACGAGGCTCGAAGTAGCCCAGCTGTTCCTAGGCCGAGAGCAGGGCATCACTCCCGGGGCGGGGCTACGAGTGAAGGCTGGAAGGTCTTGTGCCCTTGCAGCAGGGCCCGGGGTAAGCAGCTGCTTCTAGAAGTTTCCTGTCATTCGCATCCGGCCAACTTCCTTACCCGGGGAATGGAACTCAGCGTAAGACAGCACGTTTTAAGGCTAGAGACCGATGGGGACTGATCCCTGTCTTCAGTTTTGACGCTGGTCCTGTAGGTGAATGAATTGACGGCCAGCCTTTTTCTCAGGGTCCCCAAAGGGAGGCTCATCAGTGAGATGCCAAGGACAGTTAGTTTCCAGTTAATCTTTCCAAGTTTTCACTAAAGCTTTCTTTCCCTGGTTATAAAAGTGAAACATAGGGGCACCAGGGCAGCTCAGTCGGTTATACATCTGCCTTTAGCTCAGGTCCTGATCCCAGGGTCCTGGGATTGAGTCCTCCATGGGGCTCTTTCCCTCTCTGTCAAATAAAGAAAATCTTAAAACAAAACAAAACAAAACAAAACAAAACAAAAAACCGTGCTCATTGCAGAAACTCCGGAAAATATACAAAAGCATAAAGAAGACCTGCGATCATAGCTCACGCCGGTGAATATGGCAGAACAAAGCCCTTAGCCACCTCTGACCCTCCCAGCACTCCTTAGGCACACTATTCGGGCCCACGGGGTGGACTGGCTCCCCACACATTGATGACCCTTGGGCTGGAGGGAGCTCGGAATTTGAAGGACTATGCAGGTGTCCAGCAGCGGTTGCAACGATCCTGTGTAACGAATGACCTCGGCTTCACCGGCTTGCAATTATAAGCATTTATTTCCCATTTAGGGTTAGTTGAGGATTGAATGATTTGTGTGGAGGCAAACTGCGTGTTGGATCCGTGTCTGCTGCATGTGGCTCTCATCACTCTGGAATCAAGGGTTTCCTTGGGAGAGTTCACCAGTGGTAAGTCCCAAGCGGGGGAGGGAACACCATGTTTGAAGCCTCTGATTATGTCATAATCCACTAATATCCTATTGGCCAACCGAATCAGGAGACGGAGAGGAGTACTCGGCCCACCATGAACCTCTGGCCAGCGCGTGGAAGTGGAGTGGCCACTCGGGACGCCTGACTCCATCTCTTGCCCTAGGCGGATATGAACACCCCCCTCCTCTCGAGGATCATGATCCTTCCACTCAGAAGCACTAGAACTTCAACCAAATTTGGCTTAGATTCTATTTAAATCCTTCTTTTTCACTGAAATTTACACCCTATCTTTTTCCTTATACTATTTTTGAAAACATATAATTTAATAGCTGCAGAATTATAAAATCATAACGTTCGGGCATTATTGAACTCTTCCTCTGAGCTACTTAGGTTGTTTCCAGTTTGGTTACTATAAGTAACAACGTGGTGGGCCTCTTTGTCTAAACATTCTGCTGGCGTCTCTAACGGCCGTTTCTGGGGTTTGCCCACCCAGCGTCACATCCCATCTCCCCGTGATCACAGTAACCTGGTATCTCTTTCGGGGAACCACATGCCCCCTTCTTGCAGCCCACGCAGCTTATGCCGCATTAGCATCGGCTCCAGAGGAAGGATTCTAGCCTTAAAAGATATTCCACCTGAAACTAAAAATTTTGACCCAGGTCTGGCCAATCAGAGGATGAATTTCCCAGGGATTAGTTGAGGATTGGCTATATCGCCTAAGCATGGCCAATCAGAGATTTGTTTAAAGAGAGGCACCTGTCCCAAGGCGAGAATGAACCCTGGGATTTGCCCAGGTCACTGCGGCCAGTCACCCTGGGGTGCTACCAAGGAAGGAAGGGGAAGGGGACTTTGGGGCTGTCAGCACCCCTCGCAGGCCAGGGTGGCACCCATTTCTAGAGAGCCAGCAGACCCTTTGTTCTTTTTTTTTAAGATTTTATTTATTTATTTGATAGAGAGCGAGATCACAAGTAGGCAGAGAGGCACGTAGAGAGAGAGAAGGAAGCAGGCTCCCTGCTGAGCAGAGAGCCTGACGTGGGCCTCGATCCCAGGACCCTGAGATCACGACCCAAGCTGAGGCAGAGGCTTCAACCCACTAAGCCACCCAGGCGCCCTTTGTTCTTGTTTGAGCTTCTGGGGCCTCATGGCTCTTAACACATGGGACTTACTGTGAGGGGATGTTCTTTCTCGTATCTCTTCCTCTGACCTCAGCCTTTAGGATGGGGAGCCGAGGTTGTTCACCTAGAATCGGAGAATGAAGCCAAGAGGTAGAAGGACAGAGACAAGAGACAGAATTTTGTTGACTTTGAGCACCTGATCAAGCTGTGCCTGAAGCTGGAATTCTTGACCTTTCGGTTTTATAAGCCTTTCTAGCTTAAGCGAAGTTGAGTTGGGCTGTCATTTTTTTAACCAGATGGCTCTTTTTTTTTTTGCTTAAATTTCTTGTCTTGGAATTATGCAGCCAAGGGACATAAACATTTTTTAAGCCCCTTGAGACCTTCAATCAAGTTGCTTTCCAGAGAGTTTATGCAAATAGTATAACGGTTTACACAGCCTATCTTACAAGCATTAGCGTATTAGCTTAAATTTCCTTAGGGGCAGAAATTATGTGGTTTAATCTTATTTTTAGTGAGGTGAAATATGTATCATGTTTATAGGCCATTTTTATTTGGGGATTTTCTGAATATGAACGATTTTTATTTTTACTTTGTGAGAGTTCTTTAAATATGAAAATCATTGATCCTTTTCCAAATGTATCACCATTCCCCCCCCCCCCGTTTATTGTCTTCAGATAGTTTGATGTGTTCTGAGGTAGATGCAGTTTTAATTTTTATGTAGTCAGATTATTTTCAGGTATTACTTCTGTGGCTTTCGTGCTTTCCAAGTGCTTCCCAGCTGAAGAGCAGGTCAACACGGACGAGATTTTTTTCCTTTCTTTGGTATATACACACTCAGTATTTCTCACCCTGCCCTGAGAGAGCCATCTCATTGGAGCTGCCCCAGATCTTGCTAAGAATGCAGATTCCTGGGCCCCACCCCAGAATCAGGTATCAAGCTCTAGGTATCTCCTTGGTTAGCAAGCATTGCAGTGGTTTTAACAAATATGGACGTTGGAAAGAAGTCACCCAAAGGAACTGGAATGTCCCACTGTGTAGGGTCTAAAAAGAGGACATAATTTTATTTTCCCACCAAATAGCCAATTTTTTCAGCTCCAGTCACTTGCCAATAATCCAGCTTTCCCAGAATGGTCTATAGGAAGAATTTTCTTGTACTGGGAGTTACTTAAAGCTGAAGTCCGTTGGCAGGTAATGAGTTCACCATCTCACAAAGTGTCCAAGCCCTGGACCACCTGATGTCTCAGGGTCTCAGGGTCTAAACAGGCAGTCAAAGGGAGGGACATTTTATAAGGTACTTGAACCCCTGCTTTTTTCTCCAAGTACTCTTGAAGGCCTCTTTGTTGCTAACACGGAACCCAAGAAAAAGCACTTCAAAGGTCCGGGGTCGGGGCTGAGACAGCTGTTGGACAAAAAAAAGCCCAGGAAGTACGAACCCTGGTGTTCTGGGACATGCCTTGGAGCAGGACGGCTGAGCCCAGTGCTTCCTCTGGCCATTTCATGACCCAAGCCCCTCGGAAGGGAGGCTGGGAGCTCCTAAAAGACCAGGATGCCCTTGCAAATGTGGACCGATGGCCAGGCCCCTGCTACCCCAGGCATCTGTTCCGATTGTCCTCTTCCCTGAGGAATATGACCAAACATCTGGAGCAGACCTACAAAGGCACGACCGGAGCCCAGCACACAGATGGCAGGGGACAGGAGGACTGGAGCCCCCCACCCTGTCCCTCCCAGACAAAGCCAGGAAGCCAGAGAACCGCGCCCTGGGCATATAAAAGGGTGTAAATCCAGTCCTTCCCGGGAGGTTAGACAGGGTGGGGACAGTCATGCAGGTCCATCATGCCAGCGGGACACTGAAGTGGGGGGCGGGGGCTGGGGCTCAAGGAAGAGCAGGGCCAGCCTTGGCTTTGAGGATTTGCCATGCCTCTATAGCAGCGGTTCCCAGAGTGTGGCTCTGCACCATGCAGCATCTGCCTCTCTTAGGGACATATTAGAGATGCAAATTCTAAGGCCTCTAAGACCCCAGACTGTGCCATCAGAAGCTGTGGGTGTGGGGCCACACTCCGTTTTCACAAGCCTTCCCGAAGATGGTTCAAATCAAGAATCATTGGCCTGGCGTGTGCCCACATTACAGGGAGAGTGATGGGACACTTTAGATCTCTCTGGAAAGCAGATGTGGTGAGAAGAATGGAAAGAGGTTAAGAATGTGGGAGGGCTGAGTCCTCCTACCCCAAATTCACAAGGTAAAATCCTAACCCCCAGCATGTTAGGAGGTGAGGCCTTGGGGAGGGGAGGAGGTCAGGAGGGCGGAGCCTTCACCAGTGGGATTAGTGCCCCCATAAGAACCAGCCCACAGAACTGCATCACCCACTACGTGTCGGCACAAGGAGAAGACGCCTGTCTACCCACAGGAAATGAGCCCTCACCAGACCCGTCCGTCTCCCTGAGTATGAGAAATAAATGTCTGTTGTTTAAGTCCCCAGTCTGGGCTGCTGGGATAGCTGCCCACGTGAACTAGGACATCGCTATGTGTGGCCTCCAGACCCAAGTCCAAACTTCGTAGCCCGCTCCGTGGCCCCGCGAGGGTTCTGCAGTCCACCTTCTCAACCAACCCTCAGATTCCCCTCCCCTCGTGTTCCCTTCCGCTTCCGAGCCCTCCCACGACCTTGACCTTGGCCTTCTCACATCCTACTCAAGCCTGACCTGAGATGTCCTCTTTGCTCCAAAGGCCGGTGAGATCAGAATTCCAAACCATGGTCCGTCCTTGGTTTCCCCTTTGTTTAAGCTGCTCATAGAAACCTGACCACACTCAGCCTGATTATACATAGCTTCCTTCCCTGATTCGTCAGCCAAATCCTTCTCATGCTCCCACCCTCCCTCCCTTGGAGCCTCCTGTCCCCTCTCCTGACAGCACCTGGAAAACAGCGACCCTCAGTGATCGTTGACTGCATAGCAGGATCTCTTCTGAAACAGAGTTAATTTGCTTCTGCTCTTAGCCGAACTGTTATCCAAATCAGTAAACCGAGGCTGACCTCCAGAGGTGAGTTGTTTCCAGGGCTGAAGGCTTGCTAGGGGGACTTTACACCATGACACAATAAAACCAAACTAGGGGCTTCCAGGCTGACCAAGCTTTCCCGGCCCTGGCCTAAGAACATCAGACTGGGGAGAGGTCTCCCTTAGACACCCTCTCACCCAATCTTGCAGGTGGCAGAGCGGCCTAGAGAGGGTGCTGTGCCGGGCCAAGGTCTCTCTCTCTCTGAGCAGCATTCATTTCAGGCAGCTCTGGGACCCTCCGGAAGGCAGCAGGTCTGACTCGGTATTGGGCTTCTGAGACCCAGTGATGAGATGCCCCCGACAGATAGATTCAGTACCCCCAGTGGGCTGCGCTCCCCAGTCAGCTGCGGGCAAGGCGACCTCCCACGCATCCTACAGCCCTGGGTGCCTCGGGAGGAGAGTTCCTTCGATTCCGATCTTCCTAAAGCTCCTCTAGACAAACCTACTGCGGGCTGTGAGCATGCGGCCTCCCACCTGGGACCTCCCACCCAACTGCTTCTTGCAGCCCAGGAACCCCCCTCTGTCTTCCCCAGCACAGGGAACAGTGCCCCCACCCCCAGGCTGGCCCCACCCCCTTGGGGGGCGCTGTGATGAGAAAAAGAGGCTGCACAGGAAGGAAGCGGGTCGTGATGCTGGCAGGGCAAGCATGGCTGCTGGCTGGCTCAGTTGGAGCTGGAGCGCTCTGAAGTCTGGGTGCCTGGAGGGGGAGTCCTGAAGGATCTGGGGCATCTTCTGGGGTTCCTGAGACTGTCCCCTGACCAGCATACTCTGGGTTCCATGAGCAGTGAGACAAACCTCACTGTCTCCATTTTGTCCAACATAAATTCCTGGGAGGAAAAAGAAATTTCTCTCACCTGCCGGTGCTCTGGCACCCCTTTCCCAAGGACCGAAGGTTACCTCCACTTCCGTTAACTCTCACAAGTGCCCTGCAAAGGAGGCAGCGTCGATGACTCTTGGGCACTTTGCATCTGAGGCTCAAAGAGATTAAGCGACTTGCCTGGAGCTGCACAGCCCAGGGCTGGCAAAGCTGGATGGCAGAGTCCAAGTCCTGGTGTGGCTTCCTGAATGCGGTTGCTTGCCTCTGTTCACTGCTTCCTCCAGGAAGCCCACCCTGTCTGCCCCCAGCCTCCCTCTCCGAGAGGCATTCATTTCTTAAAGACCTTCTACCTCCAGCTCTTTACCTAGCACAATGCTGAGCACATGTGGGCGACTCAATACGTCTTGGTTGAGTGACTGTTGCAGGAGACCCCTGGCACTCCCTGACATCACCGTGTAATTTCTTCCTTTTTCTCGGGAGGAAGATGAAATTAACGTGCTGTGACTATTTAGACAAATGTGCCCTTATTGAAAACGACATCATTCATATCACAACGTGAATATGAATAACATGAGTTGTGCCCCAGGGGATGCCAACAACGTGAATGGTGTCCCTGGAGCCATGCTGTGGAGCAGCCCTATGCTGTCTGAGAACTCCCGAGAAGTCCTTCCCAGCAGAGAGGCAGGCTTGCTGACGGTGGGCTGTTGCCGTGGCAACCCCAGGCACAGCCTCGCCCCTTTGGTGTTCCAGGGGGAGGGAGCATTCTGTGTTTGAATGTTGCCCCTGAGCCTGCCTCAAGTAAGGGGGGGCCAGCTGTGACCTAGAACGAAGCCAGTATTGAGGATGGCCCACAGCAGAGCGTGGAAAAAACGAGTTCTGGCTGAGTCAGGGAGCCCTGGGTCACACCATGACTGAGACACACCTGGTCACAGAGCTTCGGCTCATGATGCAAACATGCCCATTAGAAGAGTCAAACCACCTCAAAATAGAGCAAAGTTGGAGGACACGCCTCTCCCCATTTCAAAATTTACTACAAAACTCCAAAATTTACTCCAAAGACAGTGCGGTATTGGCAAGGATAGACATCTAGACCAATGCAATAGAATTGAGTGTCCAGAAATTTACTTTCACATTTGTAGGCAATTGATTTTTGACAAGAGGGAGGAGACAATTCAAGGAGGAAAAAGATAGGGTTTTTTTCCCCCCAGCAAATGGTATGGGGACAAATGAATATATTTATGCAAAATAATGAAATCTGGACCCCATATCCCATACTATATACACAAGTTAACTAAAAATGGTCATAAACCTAAATATTAGAGCAAATATTATACATTTCTTATGAGAAAGCTTAGGTTTAAATCTTCATGACTTGGGATTATAGTTTTTGCAATATGATGTGATGTGATGTCTAAAGACTAGTAGCCAAAGGAAAAAATAGCTCAACTGGATTTCACCAAATTAAAAGCTCTTGTTCTTCAAAGAACACCGTCAAATGAAAAGACAACCCACAAAAGGGGAGAAAATATCTGCAAACACGTATATCTGATAAGAGACTTCCATCTAGATTATATCTTAGAATGCAACAATTAAAAAAAAAACCCACAAATAATCCAATTTGAAAATGGGCAAAGGATCTGAACAGACATTTCTTCAAAGAAGAGATACAAACAGCCAATAAGCACATGAAAGATGCTCGGAGTCAGTAGTCACCAATGACTTGCAAAGCGAAACCACAATGGGATATGACTTCACACCCCCAGGATGGCTGAGTTACAAAAGACAGACAATACGAGGTGTGGACAGGATGTGGAGAAACTGGAATGCGCACACACTGCTCGTGGGACTGTGAAATCACACAGCCATTCTAGAAAACAGTTTGGCAATTTCTCAAAATGTTACATATACTGTTACCATACGATTCAGCGATTCTGCTCCGAGGTATCTGGCCAAGATAACCGAACATATATGACCATGCTAAAACCCCTATGTGAATGTTCAGCCTTATTCACAACAGCCAAAAAACCTAGAAAACAACCTAAATGTCCATCAACGGATCCACTGGTCCATAAAGCATATTATCCAGCCCTAAACAGGAATGCCGTGTTGATTCATACTATGACGCAGATCAACCTTGAAAACATTATGCTAAGGAGAGAAACTGGACGCAGAATGTATGTTTTTGGGGGTGAAGAAATGTTCTGGATAGTAGAGACGGTTGCCCGGTTCTGACTGAACTGAAAACATGAAAGCATACGCTTTAAGAGGGAAAATGTTATGGCTTAGGAACTGTGTCCCAGTAAAGGTACTATTGAAAGAAAAAAGATGCGCTCTGTGGTCAGTAGAAGCCAGTCTGATGACACGCTCCCTGTGCCGGGGCATCGGCGTCTGGCAGGTGGCGGACTGGTCCCAGGGGCCAGTGAGAAGGGGAAGCTCAGGGGACTTGCCCAAGAGTCTGAGACTCAACTGAGGAGGTTCCCTTAGTCACTGAAATGTGTCCTCCCAGAGTACCCACGTGACTGTAAATGTGTGACCATTCCCGTGGGCTTTGTGTGTCTGCAGGAGTTTTTCATGTAACATCAGGCATGTAGGAAGCACGTGAATGTCTGTGTGTGTACACTGCACTGTGTATAAGTGTGTGTGTGTGTGTGTGTGTGTGTGTGTGTGTGTGTGTGTGAGAGAGAGAGAGAGAGAGAGAGAGAGAGAGAGAGAAAGAGAGAGAGAGAGCTGTGCCAGGGTGGGGCCACAAAGAAAGACCAGATAGAGCTAGGAGTTCCTTTACAGCTGCCTCCGATCCTGCACCAGATGGGAGCCCATTATAAGTTTGTTGAGTGACTAACAGAGACTCCAAAACCTACTGCCCCAGGAGCCTGCGTAGCCATGGAGGGACAGGTTCATGGGGGCTAAACGTGAATGCCCCATGAACTGAGGCTCAGGAGGGACTGAGGTTGGAGACCAGCCTGGGCGGCAGGGAGGCCTCACCTGAATCAGGTCGAGCTTAGAAAAGAGGCCCATGCTCTTGGGCACGCTGTGGGCGGAGGGGCAGCACTGCCGGACCATGTTGTTGACAGTCCTTTGCAGGTAGTCGAGCAACTGGTTCTACAAGAGGAAGAGGGAGAGGAGGAGGTAATTCTGGTCCTCTCCCAGCATCCCCCTGCCCCCGATCCCCAGCTCACTCGGGTCAGACAAGCCATCTTCTCAGCCTGCTCTGTGCTCCACTCCCAGAGGGCCTTGCTTGAGTCCCTCCCTCCCTCCCCAGGGCCCGAGCACCCTCCCCTGCCATGAGGGACATTGAGTTAACTTCCCAGAGGGCCCTCCTGGCTCGAGACCCCTGTGGGACACATCAGGGGCAGGGCCTGGGAAGGGTCACACCGGAACCTGGAGCCCCTCACTCTGGGCAGCCCTGGAGTTCTAGACTTCAGGTTTTCAGGGCTGTGGCCAGGGGTGGCAGCCTTGCTTCCCATCTTAAAGAGAAAGATCCAGAAGGGGCTGGATGAACAGTGGCCGATCCACTCCCTCTCTAAGGCCCTTGGCTGGAGGTCTGCAATGTGTAGATCCAAACCCTCATGTCTTCCAAATTAGGGTTCCATGGGCACTGAGAAGACCCTGTATTTGCTGGCCACACTCTGGGGGGGAGTGCACCCCAGGCCTTGGTCCTGGTGTCTTCCCAGCAGCCCCTGTGGCTGGGAGGGCACAGGCTCTGGTCTTAGTGAGGACCTAGGGGCCAAAGGGTAACCAGTCCCCATTCCAGATGCCGGGAAGGAACAGCTCGAGGACTTAAGCCCAAAAATCCTGGCTCCTGGTCGTGGACTTTGGCCATGACTTACTCTTTCTGAACACTACCTTTCTCATCTGTGAAATAGACACAGGTAGGGATCCGCCAACATTTAGGAGTGCCTGTCCCGGGTCAGGGTGCCGAGTGAGCAGTGCCTCGGATGACCGTGGAGCGGTCATGACCGTACATGGAGACATACCAAGTACTGAAGACAGTGCCCAATAACCACTCACTCTCATGTCACTGTTGTGTTATTAACTACAGGCACCCAGAAGGGCTGGGTAAGTTTATTCCAAGCCCCAGCACTGGGCTGGGGATACCAGCTCTGGTTCCCAGCAGGGCTTGGCCCTTAGCCCTCTGTGGCCTCAGTTTTCCCATCTGTAAGGTATCCTCTGCCCCATCTTCGGGAAGCCCTTTGGAAGCAGACAGTCACCAGGGCGAGGTAAGTGGGGTGTGTGTGTGTGGGGGGTGATGCTCAATGAGACAGCATCCCCCACTCCTGCCCCCACCCCCATGCTGCAGATTGGACTCACGTTATAGCTGTCCATGTCCTTCTGGGAGGCACGGTATCTCAACTTCCCCCAATGTTTCCGCTTGTGATGCCACCGCTTCTGCAGCTGACATAGACGGATCTTGAGGCTCTGCGATGGGAGAGGCTGCATCACCCGGGCGCAGGAAACTCTGCTGGGGCACTGCCCTGGGCCTGGTCCCGAGGCGCTCCCTGCCCCAGGGGTCTGAGCCATGATGGGGGGGGGGGGCAGAGAGGAAAGCCCTGGGCCTCCCAGCGGTTCAAGGCCCCAGAAGGGTCTGTCCAGGCTGACGGGGGTTTGAATGTTGACTCATGGCCCCCAGAGCCCCTTTTCCTCCTGAAACCAGAGCCAAGAGTCTTTGCCCTTGTGGCCCGGGGGCTGCTGGGAGGGCACCGCAGGGCAAAGCCCTTTGGACGATCTTCTGTGGCCCAGCCTGCTCCCGTTGTGTTGGCCACACGCCCCCCATGAGGCCCCATGGGGCTTGAGTTTGGACATGGGACATACCCAGGTGTCCTCACTTCTCTGCCTCTTAGTCTCCTCCCCTGGGAAGTGGGAAGAACAGCACGACTGGGTCTAAGATGCGAAATTGAAGGTGGTGTGGGAAAACTCAGTGTATCTTAAAATGGAGATAAATTAATTAAGATAAATAATATCTTCATCCGATGTTTTTAAAAAATCAAAGCTAATACAAAGAATTCATGGTGGACAAAATATTAAAATTTTAAATAAAGTGGGATCTAGCCAGCACTTGAATGCTCACCTGACTCACATCCCCTTGTCTCAGCCCTAGGAACTAAAGCAGTTAGTTCCAGGTGCTGGCATGACATTTAAATCAGATAAAGCAGGTAAACTGGGTCTAGCCCTGTCCTGCCAGATCCAAAGGGTCTGGTTCTCCAGGGGGAAGAAGGAGCAAAGCGGTGTAGGTTTTCAGTACGGCCATTAGGGGGCAGAGACTCTCTGCAAACATCACACAATGTTCCCTTGCAAGAATCAACCCACCCTTGGCCTTCCTATCCAAGTCCCCCTCCCTTCTGCAGCCCCAGGCCCCAGGATGTAAATTCATCCGTTGTTTGGGCACTTTCTCATGGCTGGAATGCCCCGCCCTCCTGGCCAAAGTTCTCTTTATTGTAAGATTAACCAAAAAGGAAAGAGAGGTGACTTCTTGGGGCACTTACTTTGGCACCGTTCCGTGTCTCATGACAACCTACGCTAGGCTGCATGGCCATTTGACAGATAGAGAAACTGAGGCTCAGAGAGGCGCCCAGGGTCATGCAACTAATCAGAGACTGAAGTGTAACTAGAATCCGGTCTGTCTGAATCTAGAATTCGTGGCTTTTCCACCACCAAGAACACCTTTGGAGCATAAGCCAAGCTTCAGGGAGACCCTGAGTCAGCCGGCAGAAAGGGAGAGAAAGGGATCCGGGACAAAGGCTTTGGTGGGACAGCCGCACCCAGACCCTCCCAGCAGCCCAGCGCTGCTCCGAGCCTTCCCCGGGAGGTGCAGAGGGAAGGGTGTCTGCCCCAGTCCTATGGGCTAAGGATGGCAGACCAGGCTGCACATGGCTGTTACCAGGATAAGAGCCCCGTGGCTCTCCTCTAGAGACTCCAGACTCCGGCGGAAGGCCTGGTTCATCTCAGAGAAGGCTTCCAGATGCTCCCGGATGTCCTGGCTGATGGCGAAGAGCCGCCCGTAGTGCTCCACCATGGTCTCCACCAGGGCCTCCTTGGACTCCTCTGGCTCCACCCCTTCATTGTGGCCTGGGGAGACAGTGTCCTGGAGGGATGGGCGGGCACAGAGAGCGAGCCCTCGCCTGCCCCCTGCCGGAGTGATGCCGCCACCTATGTCAGTGGGACTTCTGCTGAGGTCCTGCAACTCCAGCCGCAGCCCCGCAGTTGAGAGGCGCCAGAGGACCCGTGCGTGGCCTAGCCCAGGACGGCAGGACAGGTCCAGCAGTTGGCCAGCCCCCTCACCCACCACTTGCCTCTTCAAGAGATGCATTGACATTTGAAAGGTCCCCTAGCAGCCAAGAACCCAGATTCTGGAGCCAGGGGCCCTAGTGAGACGGGAGATGGTTCCCTAGGACCTGGAGCCTTCACCCCTCCTTGACTTGGTGCTCAAAACTTTTTGGCGCTAGTCAACCTTCCAGCAACCTCTGCCAGGTCCTGCTGCTCTATGGATGCACCATCCCCAGATTCACCCTGCCGGGCTGTAGCACCAGCCCACGCTCGTGCTGTTCCCTCTGCCCGCAATGCCGTTCCCCTTTGCTGAACTCACTGGAGCCCTGTGAGAGGCACCTCTTCTGTGAAGCCTTCCCTGACATCCAGGACAGTTTGGGGGCCTCTCATCACTCCACAACATTTAGGGCAGCACCCTGAAGTCAGATCAGAGCCTGAGACCCTGCCCCACCACTTCCTGGCTGGGCATTTTGGGCAAGTTCCTTAACCTCTCTGAGCCTGGGTAACACAATTCTCAGAAGCTCATACAGAGGGGTAAAAAGATTTTCTAAAGCGGTAAGCACAAGTTTACTTAATGGTCATTAATAAATGGTAATAGTTATTATTGATGATGTTGAGATAATGATGATAAACATATGTGTGTGATTCCCTTCCCTTTCTTAACAAGCGCCCGGCACTGGGCTCTGGTACTAATTAGGATAAAACAAAACACAAAGCCCATTTCTGGTGTCTGTGTAATTTTAGCTGATAATAGCAAAGCAAAAAAGCAAAACCAAAGACACACAAAATAATAGCAATCCTAGCGAATGTGGACTAGGTGTTAGCTGCATGCTGGGCACCGGGCTACAGGTTCATGAAGGGTGAGTTCCTCCTTAATCCACCTCTGATCTGCTGTTCCCCTTGTACAGATCTAGAAACCAGGACCTTGCGGGCACCAGTGGGGCTCAGTCGGTTAAGCGACTGCCTTCTGCTCAGGTCATGATCCCAAGGTCCTGGGATCTAGCTCTGTGTCAGGCTTCCTGCTCTGCAGGGGAGCCTGCTTCTCCCTCTCCTTCTACTGCTCCCCCTGCTTGTGCTCTCTCCTTCTCTGTCAAATAAATAAAATCTTTAAGAGGAAGGAAGGAAGGGAGGGAGGAAGGAATGAAGAAACCAGGACGTCAAGACCTTCCACTGGCCACACGAGCGGCGCTGGTGGTGCCAGGGTTCATCGGGCAGGCTCTCTCGGCACCTGTGGCCTTTCGCAGCCCTGTGGCATTGCCCTTTGTGGGTCCTCATTCTGCAGATGAGGTTAGGACTCACAACGCGCCCTAGTCCCAAGGCTAGGAGATGGCTACAGAGTCGAACCTGTATACATACCCTTAGGGATTATCTCAAGGACCTTAATCAGATAGTCTTCAAAAAGTTTGTGCTTCTCAACCTCTCTCTTCAGCTTCCTCTGCCTGCAGAGACATTTCAGAGACAGCAAGACATGGTTTGGAGTCCACCAGGTCATAACCTCCTGCAGGGCCACTCTCCGTGGATCCACAGCTCAGACCTGTGCTGGATGGGCCCGCCACCCCCACACCCATCAGTGGGCCACTGACTTAAGCCTCCCCACCCGGTGTCCTGATGAGACATGAGCCACAAGCAGTTCAAAGAGCTGCCAAGGTCAACAGTGATGAAGGAGCACCAGGAGAGGGGAGTCCAGTCTTTCTGGTATGGAGTTGGGGGGTCCTACAGATCCTCCGCTAGAGGCTGGCTTGAGGGCCCCCCACCAGCTGGTGCCCCGGCCAGGTGCTTCTCCTCCATGCATGGCTAGCCTGTCTGTAGCAAGGGTAATGGCAGCCCCTCCTCCACAGGGGACCACGTGTGGGGTGCCTGGCACAGAGCGAGCACTGAGTCTGAGATTGGGGAGACAACCACGTGCTGCTGCCCAGCCATGCTTGACTCTTAGTGCCCCTGAGCAAGCTGAGTCTCCAGTCTGTGGCCCGCTCTGCTCCCAGTCAAGGTCAGCGGTCAAGGGCAAGGGCAGAGCAGGACCCGCCCCGGTCAGAGGCAGAGTCCTCCAGGGACCATGGTGGGCTCTCTGAGTGACTGCTCGGGGACCCAGGGCAGGCCTCTCTGCTTCTCGGGCTCCACTTTTTTATCCATACAGTCCCATCCCGGAAGATGCAAGGGAAATCCATCCTTCCCCACAAATACTGTGTGGGCCCTGAGTCCCATGGGGCTAAACCTTAGTGAGGTCAGGAAGCCCTGATAGAATCTAATGGAAGGGTGGGAACTTTTCTCCACAAAACTGCTCACAGACACAACCTTTTGCATCCGATTCAGGCTTTTATGGGCAGCCCGAAACTGAAGGGCTGCCTGCCCGAGGGGTGAGGACCCAGGTACTCCCCTGCTCCCCGAGGCGGGCGGGGAGGGGGGAGGATGATAGCCTCGCAGGTTGAACTGACAGGTGCGGCGCAAGGCCACACCCTGCCCCTGGATGGGGGACCAAGCCCAGAGAGGACCAGGGAGGGCCCGAGGTCTGAGCTCGGGGGTCAGGAGCCAACCCCCCACTCCCTCCCCACTGCTGCCCCTCCTGTTTACTTCCAGGGATCACTCCCTTCCTTGTCCCTTCCCTGCCTGGCCCTCAGTCCCAGCCTCCTAGCCCGGGGGCGCTGCGGGTAGGCCGTGGGGCTGGGGCACAGCAGGGCCTGGACGTCTCGTACTTGGCCTGGAGCCAGCCGAGCTCCTGCAACAGCGCCTGCAAGTCTCTGTCCTTGTCACTGGCAATGCTCAGGTCAGTCCCCTGGCCGGTGTCCTCGGCTGCCAGCATTGCCTGTCCCCAGCCCGGCCGCGCGGGCCAGGTGGGAAGACTGGTCAGCACTTCCTTCCCGACCTTCCCAACAGCCCCCTGGAAGCCAGGTCACGTTGGTGGAAAGGAAAACAGAGGCTCAGGAGGGTCTGTGACCAGCTCAGGGATACACAGCGGGGCTGAATCTGAACTTGAGCCTCGTTGAAGCCAACATCTGGGGTATTCCAACAGGTGCCAGAGAGCGCCCCAGGGTCAGGGCTGGGGGCTGGCTCAGAAAGCAGTGTGCGCGGGGTGGGGACACCTTATGGCCTCTCCTGCCCACCCGCCCTCCACCCATTTATGTCTTCAGTGACATCACATATTCTGAGTGTGAAGAGAGCTCATCGAAGGAGCGTGGAGGCTGAGACAGACACTTTGAATGAGTTCATGGTCAGGCTGGGACAGTGGCTTAGTTAACAGGTAATTTCAGCTTTGCAAAGGGCTTTTGGACCACCTGCCTAAGTCTGGTTCCCAGTTATGGCCCAAAGGAGAAGAGTCTCCTTAAGCCTGCCATTCACTGGCCATCTGGGGGACCAGCTGAAGCACAGGGGCGGAGCCGGGACAGAAGGGGCGAGGCTGTGTGGTCAGCTTCTCTGGCCCTGAGCCCCAGACTCCAGGACAGGAGCATAGGGAGGGAGGAGGAGGCCCAGCTGATTCACTCACGGCTCTAGGAGCTCAAAGCTACCACTGCGGGGCCGTGATATCATAATTGGTGGTCTCTGTCCTTATGATGTGTCCACTGCAGAACCCATCAGTGGGGGAAGGGCCACCTTCTCCATGGCCTACTCCCGCCCCCTGGTTCAGTTCCCAAAGACAAGGGGAAGAGGCATCGGTGACCCCAGGGGGGACTCGAGCTATTTTTTGCCCTTTCTTTCTGGCTGGTCCACTACAGGTAAGGTAGATGTCATTCTTAGGGTCCTGACTTTGTGGGCTCCCCAGAGCCCACTGGCATGTCCCAGGACTCTCCCTTTTACCTCCTTCTATGTCACTATGGGTGGCTCTAGCTTGTGCCCTTCCCCAGAGAGGCCACTCAGCTGCCCATGAAGGCTCAGCTCTGCCCGTGCCTCTGAGGCACACCTGGCCCAGGGCAGGGGAGGGGGCAAGGTGAAGGAGGTCCTCAACCTGGGGCCTGCCCCCGCCTCATGGTTTGGCCTATGGTGGGCCCGTGGCATTTGGGGGATCTGGGCCCGGTGTTCACCCCTAAAGCCCCAACTAGCTGTCCAGGCCTTTCAATCAGAACCAGCACCTCCATGGAAGGCAGCCTGGGGAGTCAGCACCTGAAGGTGGGGTTCACTGAGAAGAATGCTGGGGGTAGGCAGGGACCAGGGCAAGGGCGAAGGTGGGGGACAGAGCCTGGGGGCTGGGCCGGAGCTGAGACTAAGGCAGGACCCGGGGCTGGGGCCACAGCTGAAAGGGCGCTGGGCAGAGGCAGGGACAGGGAGAGGGACTTTGCGGGGGCGCACACACCAGCGGGCGATGGAGTCAGTCCCTGCCGGCCCAGGAGTCCCTGAGCAGGTCTTGAGGGAGCTGCCTCTGTCTGCCTTCCATGGTTCTAGAGCTTCTCAAACATCTGATGGGCACCAACTGAGACACGAAGGTTCTGGCCTCGGGTTCGTGTGTGGGAAATGCTGGTACACGGACGTCTGGGATCCAGGGTTCCCCAGAGAGTCCGAACCAGCCTGGGGGCTGGGGAAGGGGCTGGAGGAAGACCTCCCAGAGTTGGCAATGTCCGAGCCAGGAAGTAAGGTGGGAAGAGTATTCCAGGCAGAAGAAACAGCTGGGGCCAAGGGTCAGAGGCACGGAATAGCGTCAGTGGCCTGTGGGAACTATAGGCAGATGCTTGGAGGTGAAGGTCAGGGAGAGGGCGGTGTGGCTGCCGCTGGAGAAGCCGTCAGCAAGAATCAGAATGTATGGGCCGGGCTCTCCTCTTGCCTGTGACGGAAACTAAGAGGCTTCTCTGGGCAACGACACAGCCGTGGAAGGTACGAAGGAGGCCACAGAATCAGAAGAGCTGAAGACGCAGGCTTGGGGAGCCCAAGGGCCCAGGGCAGCCCTGGAGATCCAGGCAGCAGGGACCCTTCCCTCCCCCTTGCCATCACCGCCTCCATCCCCAAGAATCCCGGGCCTTAGAGAGGTACCGGATTGGCTGAGCCTGGTCATGTGCCCACCCCTTGGCTTGATGGACAGTCACATCATAGGCTCTGCTTTGGAGGATGGAAGTTTCCCAGAGCAAATCCCAGGCTCTTGTGAGCGTGGGCCCAGAGCATAGCTGCTCCCAAGCCTGGAGATTCCAGAACCTGTTAGCTCTACCCCACTCCATTCCAACCTCCACCCCTTAGCCCGCTTGGAGCCTCTGCGGGGATCTGACTCTTCCCTTTCTCCCCACCCCTATCCTCACCCAGCAGGCTGCAGACCCGCCCTTCCCAGATGAGGGCAAGAATCAGAGGCTACAAAGACCTTGAGACCAGAAAAGAAGATCCAGATGGAGAAAGGTGGGGGGACGCAGCTGGTGAGGGGCCAGGTCTCAGACCCCCCAGATTTCCTCTCTCCCTTGGACTGTGGGGAAGGGGTTAAATCCAAGACAAGCCTGTCTGTTCCCAACAGCTGGGAACCTTGGAACCTGGGGTCCACTTCAAGGGCAGAGCCATAATTTAATGGCCATAGAGCCCCATTTTAAAAAATATATTTTATTTCTTTATTTGACAGAGAGAGAAATCACAAGTAGGCAAAGTCAGGCAGAGAGAGGAGGAAGCAGGCTCCCTGCCGAGCAGAGAGCCCAATGTGGCCTCGATCCCAGGACCCGGAGATCATGACCCGAGCCAAGGGCAGAGGCTTACCCTCTGAGCCACCTAGGCACTCCAAGCCCCATTTTTTAAAGCCTAACAAGGACTCCTGGGCTGGAATTTGACCCCAGGGCCTGCATCACCCGGTGCAGCCAAAGGGATGGCTGGATCTGGCCTCTAGCCCAGAATTCCAACCCTGCCTGCCCTGCAGCCCCAAATGTTCCCAAGGGGGACAAGACCAGCCCTTGGCCAGATGTAGGTGATGCTCAGGATGCAGAATGAGGCCGTGCAGACAAGCAGGGCTACTGCCTGTGTGATCTTGGGAGAAGTACACAACCTCTTTGAGCCTCAGGTTTAAATGGGACACACAGAGGCACTTAAGCGGCTCAGTCGGTTGAGCATCTGACTCTTGATTTCAGCTCAGGTTATGATCTCAGGGTTGTGAGATCAACCCCCATGTGGGATTCCACACTGACCGTGGCATCTGCTTGAGATTCTCTCTCTCCCTCTCCCTGCCCTCCCCCCAACCCTGTGTTGTGCACTCTCTCTCCCTCTC